>CAXHWN010000593.1:48130-93130 GCA_964020975.1 Hermodice carunculata
AATGCATGTGTGCATGAGAATAAGGTGCAATGTATGTATTGACCTTACTCTCTGCGGACATATCACATGCAGCTTTTTGATTGGGCGCGGTACGCCTAAAATGGAAGTTTTGGGGTATTATTTTGTAATGAGAATTATACACCAGGGCTGTCCAACTGGAGCACTGTAGCAAAATTGTGCTACAGTGCTCTTCAAAATTGCTACAAATTTTCTCAAAAATAAGTGTTTTTTATGTGAAGAAGTGGAAAAAATGTTACAAGTAAAGAAAATTTTGCTACAGAAATTTTCAGCTGGACAGCACTGTACACTGTGAGAACTTATAGTCTTAAGGGTACTGGATTTTGATATAACTGAAGTGGTGGGGAAAAGAAAGATCAATAAAGCTTGGAAGTACTCAGTGAAAACCTTTTCTTTTTTAATTTTGAGAAGCCTTAAAAAATGAAAAAGGACCGTTTTGCCTTGAAGGTAGATGGTACATTCATATGCTGTAGACTGGTGATGAAGGCACAGCTTACTTGTTTCCACTTATCTGTGCCTATGTTTGACTGTCGTTTGTTTCTAGCGGAATGTTGAACCTCTTTAGTATCAACTTAAACATAAAAATAGAAGGATTTGGCCATGGAGGATCAAGTCAAATTCATGTTGCTCATTGTTGGGTGGGTTAATTACACCCACCTTTCATTAATTGTCACAGGCCAAAGTTCAGCCATAACAAGTACATGTGAAATATTTTCCTCAAATATTTTTTCGTGTTTTGCAGGTAGTCCGTTCAATTTCTCGGTCATGGACGCCAGCAAGGTGACGGCCACAGGCAGTGGGCTCGACAGAGTGCCTTGCAACAAAATGGCATACTTCACGGTTAACGCTCAGGGGGCAAAGGTCGGTGACCTTGAGGTCAGGGTCATAGGTAAGGTCGACTATACCTTCTCCAGTACATGTATGTATATTATGGTGATTTATATGATGCATAGCTTGTTCTCAGCCATTGCCAAATCAATAGCTACTCGGGTAAAAAGAGAATGTGGAAAATGAGAGGTGGGGACATAACTCAAGGAGGTCAGACAGGAAATATCTGGGTTGCAGTCATCTGTACTTGTTCAGTATGTGAAAATTATGTCTGTGTTTTCAAGGGTGGAGCTAGTAATTTTTTTTTTTTTTTTTTTTTTTTTTTTTTTTTTTTTTGTTGTTGATGATGGAATGGCTGGGTCCTGAGCCAGCCAACCTATAAGCACCAACCATGTAGCCAAAAGTGGGAAACACAACATAATTAAACAGCCACCTAAATAAAGTACAATTAAGTGTGCAAGAAGACAAAGATTTTTAGAGATGGCAATGAAAATAGATCAACAGTGCGCAAGGTTGTCTGAGGAATATCGTTGCTTGTTGGTGACCTAGTGTGATTTCGGAACCAGCAGACTGCGATTAAAGTTTGTACTTAATGCCAACTTTGGATTGTGGTACTGGATGTGGCCACAGCACAAACCTGAGGAATTGAAGTTGGAATGACACCTCTGCCTACAATAATTTTGAACTTTGAAGATATTGAACACACTGTAGAAATAAGTTCACAGTGTTAAAGCTTCCTACCCTATAACATGTTGCCGTGGCATTTAGAAATCTCTGGCATGCACATGAATTCAGAGACACTCTAAATCAAGACAGGACAGTGTTAGTGACAGTTAATTGTCTGCGATGTAGCCATATGTACCATAGGAAAAAACCCTCTGAGAGTATCGGTTTAAACGCATTTTATTTTTTTCTGATAGTATTGCTGAGTGAAAGAAAAAGTAAATTATAACACAGAAAAGAAAGAAAAAAGAAAAAAAATCGGCAACTACAATTAGGTTTCTGTGGCACAGGCTGGGAGTGATAGGAATAATGAAGCATGGCCCGTAGATTAGACTCGTGTTACCATGGTTACTGTCGCAAAAGACATATGTGGTGTAAGCAAAAGTAAAAAAAATGGAGGCAGACAAGGTTTGATGCCCAGTCAGTGCCAAGCAGGTAAAGGGTTTAAAGCAAGAATTCCACCAATTCATCTTAGTAACAGTGCAACATAAGACAAGGATTTATTGTCACATGGTATCTGGAGATAGGGATGGAGGTCGCCCAGGGTCTGATGTCTGTGTAAAAGAGTTAGGCGGTATGTTGACAGAGACATTGTAACTTAAACACTGGAACCATCTTTACAGTAAATCTTAACATATTCTGTTTACATTGGGGTCTAAGGTCAAAGTAAGTTGTGGTCAGAGGTCAAAGTGACAAGGCATGTTTATTGTTGAGCTGGCAAAGAACATCACAGAGTTGTCTTGTTTTTTAACCGCATTACCTTGTGGGAAAAAAAGTTTTCAAAGGATAAAACTTTTGTGTAAACTCTATTCCTTGTGACAGATTTTATCTTTTGTTGTGTCTCTTTCTGTTGTATAATGGAGCCCAAGCTTTTTGCTTTTAACCCTTTCCCCCTCAAACCGGCCAAAACCGGCTGGTGTTCAAATGTCGTCTGCTTCAGCGTTTTTAACTGATTTCAACAGCAATGAAAAACAATTTGACTGAGAATTGAAGATGAGACCTGTCAAGACAACATGACCCAGGTCAACAGCTTTCCTCGGCATGGGTTGGGCCCAACCCATACTGAGGAAAGCTGTTGACTCAGGCTTAATATGAGGGGGAAAGGATTAAACCTCTTATGTTGATATCGGTGGTTGATGGCTCGTGGTTGAGTGATCTGTGTGTGTGACCTATGACAGTGTATTCTGACACAACAGGCCTGATTGTTGAGTGCTTGATGGGTATACAAGGTTAAAGGATGTGTCTTCCTTATTTAGAAATGATGAAATGTTTACATGTAGTTGTTGTGAGTTTTGGGATATGGCTATTGGTGACTAAAAATGTGATCACCTGCTGTCTTGGCACAGGGCACGAGACACAGTGTGCATGTAGTATAGGAACGTACACGTAACATTTCCAGCATTAGAAAATTAATTTTTATTTTTCATTTTACACCCAGCACAAAGTTAACAAATTTAACTGTCAAACGTTTCACTGCTGAAACTTTTTATTTCACTTGGAGCACATTTTGCATAATTTTGGCCAGTGTTGTCACAGATGTAAGTAAATTAACCCTTTCCTGCTCAAATTGCCCTGAAGCACCTGGGTGCACATTTTCACCTGCTTAATGATTTTACTCAAATTTCATGTTAATAGGGACAAAAATTGGGAATTTTAGATAAACCTTTCAGGACGGCACGCCCAGCTTAATAACTTTCCTTTGGGGGGGGGGAGGGAGGGTCACATTGTGCCCCGCTCAGCACTTGGAAAGCTGTGTGACTGTGTTGTGTTTTAATAGTGGGAAAGGGTTAGTCAAGCAGACATCTTGCTCGCTGGCCTGAACATCCGAGTGCACACTTTGTAAATTGAAACAGAAGCCATTTGCTTTTCAGGCCAGTACTTCCATGTGGTGTGTGTCAGCATGCAGAGGCAGACCAAGAGATATTACTATAGATTGCTTTATTTTTGCGTGTATAAATTTCATGGTTTTGGTACTTTTGACATTTCACTGTAGTTTAAATTTCACTGATTTGGACATGATTCCAAGTCAAACAATGTTAAAATATTATTTTACTGTGTTTTTATTTCCACGATTTTGTGTCATCAGCGAAATATGGAAAAAAAAGAGTACAGTGAAATTAAAGCAATTTACAGTATGAAACTTTAGTTCAGTATATTTTTTAGGGAAACACAATCTGTTTGACTAACAGTTTCTTAGTTCAGTAGATAACAGGATTTCCTTCGTAGTGAAGGCTGATATGAACTCCCATTTACCACACTGGGTGAGTAGACTAACATTTAACATTAGAATGCTTTCATTATTTTTGCTCCTATGAGATCAAAGTTCATTAACAAGAAATACTTCCAGCCCCCAAAGAGAAATGCTCAGAGGCATGTCCTTGGACCTCTACCAGTGGCATGCTGGGAAAATACTTTGATTGTGCATTACAGCATGAGGTACAACAATGAGCATGGTTAAATAATCGGCAAACTTTATTTCGTGAGAAATAATTGTGCAAAGTAATTTTGAAGTCACATCATTTTGATGAAAGACAAGTCATAATTTACTGAGCTCAACTCTGTAGATTTCCATGCTGTTTTGAGTGATTTAAAAAAAAGAAACATTTCCAGGGGAAAAAATATGAGAGAAATTATGAATCCAGCCTTTCGAGTGAGTTGATCATCAGTTTATTTCATGTTTAGGACATATCTTCCCATTTCTTTTCCTGACCATAACAAGTGCATAATTCGTACTTATTCAAAGGTACAATAGCTTATATTAGAGTCCCAGCATGCCTCGTATGAAGGCAGTTGTTTTTGCAGTGCCTGTTGTGACGCCCCCACTGCCTTGTTCGCAGTGGTTTTAGCATTGCCTGGTAGGTCATCCTCTGGTTGCTGCAAGGGCAGTGACTGACCAAACAGACCCTTTCAGGACACCAGATGGCGGCACTTGAGGGTCATCATTTGCATAATTTTACTTATTTGCATGACAACAAATCCCTTTGGAGCTTTTGTCAAGCAAATGACCAAAATTCATGCAACTGAATACTGCCAAGTACTGTCATTATCTGATGTCTTAAAATCCACTGTTGTCAGGCAATGCAAAAACCACTGCACAGGGATCTTACTTCCCTATGGTAGTGACTAATTGGAATTAGTTGAACTCATAGAGCAAAAAGGATGAGCCATTCAAACAAAACTAATCAAATCTGATGTAAATGTTGAGTATATATACAGTGGTACCTCTCTTGAGAGACCCCTCTAATGAGAGACCGCATATCTTTTTAAGACCGCTCTCTCAGAACACTGCGCTATCTTTTCCATGTCATTGTAAATCTAATGAAAGACTACCTGTTTTGAGAGACCGCATTTTGGGCCACCTTAGGGGCGGTCTGTCAAAAGAGGTACTACTGTATGTGCTATGTTCATTCTGCCCTTAGTAAAAATGAATTGCATGACATGACTGAAAAATGGGTAGTGGGCTGCATTTAAGCATGAAAATATACACAGAAAATGAAAATCAAGACATGCCTTTTTTGAACAAAATGGGGTGGGGTGACTACAATAAAGTGTATGTGTAAGTAACGCTACATTAACAAACATCTGTAACTGCTTCTAAACTTAAGTGCTTGAGTACTAACATGCTGTAGACAAACATGGCCTAAGGATTTAACCTCTTGCCAGTCAGAATAAGCCTAGATGTACAATTCCTTGGGTATAGGGTGGTGCTAATCCTCATCAAAGCTACTGCTTGACCATGGCTTGTGTCATCCTGGAACATTGTTTTCTGTAATGCTCATTGTAAATTTTTCCCTTCAAAAAGACTGGGCTGTCGATAGCCAAGTAGCAATGGGCTAATGAATGTGGAATTTAGCTAAAAGAATTTACAACGTTGAAGCCAAGTGGCTAAAGCATTTTTTTTGTTACTTGCTAGCTTCAAAATCAGTTTTACTGTTCTATCATTGAACTGCCACCTATTAGATGTAAAATGTTTGAAGCTGTTAGCTGCCTTTGGCTAAGGATATTTAAGTCTGGCTGAAAGATTTAAGTGATTTTAGCCAAGTTGGCTAACGATGTAAAATCTGTAGCGCAAGCCCAGCAAGATACGTCAGTCAAAAACAGTGAGGCAGATGACATTTGGGAGGTATGGCAAGACAGGGTTAATTCACCAGTAACTTGACCCTTGTCTGCTAAATCATGTAAATTGTCTGAAAGTACCCAAAATGTCCTCTGCTTCCAGTAACAAGACCTACATTGTACCAGGATGACACAGCCTAGGTCAACAGCTTTCCTTGATGTTGCTTTGCACATAGCACCCCACCAACACAACAGACAGCTGTTGATCTGGTCTAATTCTGACTAGGACAGGCATAGTTGCTGTCCCGTAGTTTTCTGCTGACTAATAAACCTGACTACCTGGAGAAAGTACATGTCTCTTATATTAGATGTGATGTAACATACATATATATATATATATGACATGTTTTTGATGTGTTCAGGACCTGATGGGAGAGATACACACTGTCGTATACGCAACAGTAGCAAAGACTCCTCTGATGTGGAATGGATGCCAGTAATTGTCGGTAAGTTTTTCTCTTACAAAGCTCTTAATTCCTTGACGCAGCTTTGCACTGAAAGTAGACACAGGAAAGGCAATTGACTTTTGTGATTTTTTTCTTTTTTCGTCTGGAACTGGAATAATGGGTTACTTTAAGAGGAGTATGGATCAGCCGTCATTATATTTGACTGTAATTCAGCTGAGCATTATTAATTACCATGATCAGCAGGCAAAGTGTTAATGCAACAATACGTAGAAATAGGCACTTGGAATGCAGTGGTCCATTCTTATAAGCACAAACCTGACCCCTCCTACCCCCCCCCCCCCCAGAAGCCACCCTCTCTACAGAGGCTACTTCTCATTGAAGGAAATACAGTATTTCCCCCCCCCCCCCCCCACAAAAAGAGGCTTTACAGCTTCCTGTAAAGGAAACTATATGGGACAACAGCCTGAGCCTCCAAGAAGTGGACACCTGTCTTAAGTGGGCACTTTTGCCCGATCCCGAAGGTGCCCACTTAACACAAGTTTTACTGTACTCCCAAACCAGTCCAAACTGGCTGATGGTCAAATATCATCTGCTTCAGTGTCTTTGACAATTTCAAAAGCAACAAAAAGCAATTTGAATTAGAATTATATGCGAGACCCATCAAGATAACATGCTCTAGGTTGTCAGTGTTCTTTGGCGTGGATTAAATACTTAGTGCCCGACCCAAGCCAAGGAAAGTTGTTGACTCAAACTCCGCTTTAACTTTTTCTCTACCAATCATGACTTAAGTCGATCTACTTAAGTCAGACTAGTATGAATTATCATCAGGATCCCAGATTCGTATTCCTTGTAAAAAGACTGTTCGTTCAAGTAGCAGCATGCCTATAGTTACAGAGAAAAGCTATTGACTCAGTCCAAAATTTGGCACCTGAAGAGTTAATTCAAACGGGAAAGGGTTCTATCCTTCTTTTGGACTAAGCAGACATTTTGTATCTATGAAAGATACTCATTTTTTTCACGAAGTGTACATGATTTTGCTTTTGTGTTTCAGGAGATCACAGGATTGAGGTCAAGTACATGAACACTCACATCAGTGGCAGTCCCTTCACAGGGCGTGCCTACGACACCGGTATGGTGCGAGTCAGTGGCATTTCTCAGGGCAGGCTTGGTGTACGCGGCTCCTTCCACAGTGAGTTTGGCTTATTTGTAATGCTGTTGCCATAGAAACACTCAGCATAATTACCTGTTGGACATATTTGGAATTTTGTTTGTTTATGGTTATCCGGTGACATGTTTATACTTATGTGTATGCAAACAGTGAAAGTTTTCTTTGTGTAGCATGGTGACTCTGTGCAGCCTCCAGATAAATGTTGCTGTTGAGATTTCCTTTATAAAGATGTAAATTTATTTTAATAAATTTTTTACCTCTAGACAGGAAAGGTAAGTTGAAAGTTATACATTGTCTCGTATCAATTAAATATAGAGAAGATTTGATGTGCAAAAAAATGAAGTTTTTGTGATTTTTAGCTCTGCTGACTTGTCGTCAGCAGCAGAGCTTATAGAATCTCTTTGCGTCTGTTGTCCGTCCATCCGGATATCAGACATCCCTCCATCCGTCTGTCATTAGACTTTTTATATTTTCGTCGTCTTCGAAAAAAGGCTGCATGGAATGTTTTAATTTTGCACATGGATGTTCCCCAGGCGGACCTCTACAAATTTTGAGAAGGAGATTATGATGCAATAATTTTTCTATTTTTATGAAATATTTAAATTTATTTTTTGAAACAAAAAAATAAAATTTCATCTCAAGAATTACTTGGCCAATTGCTCTGATATTGCACATAGGGTCACCTGGGGTCAAGTAGTTGTTATTTTGGCCACCAGGTGGTGCTGCGATTTTTTTCTTATTTTTTAAATGAATTTTTGTGTGTTATGGCTAATTTCAACTTCTTCTCCAGAATAGCTTGACAGAATTGCTCAAAATTTTATCAGAATATAGTTGGCCTTCAGACGATAAAAGTTTGCAGAAATAATGTGGATATGTTAATATTTGACAAATTTACGGGATATCAAACTTTGCAACTAAGCGAGTGCTGCCACTGTATATGTATATATAGCAATACAGTGCATATATTGCATTATTGTATTTACAATTTTGACTCCTTCTCAAATACTGATGCTTGAGTGTTACCACTGTACATGTATATAGCTATACAGACTACAGTGCATGTATTGCAATATTGTAAAAGCAGATTCCAGTCAGCAGAGCACAGGATCATCATGATTCTCTTGTTTTGGCTCTGCTGACCAAAGGTCCCAGAGCTTTTGCGATCACTGATGCCTGACCATCCATCAGTCCTTTCCATTTGTCTGTAAAAGCTTTACTTGTGGGCATGATACAGTCCATAGTATTTAAGATACCCCCATATAACTTTCAGGACTTATGAAGTGTATGAAGATATAGGGCCGAGATCAATATGGGTGGCATCACCTGCAGTATTGTGCAGTATATGGGTCAAAATATGAAAATATTGTGTCCGCTCTAGTGTCCTAAATGTTTGGCAGATCTTCATGAAATGTAGTGGGATTGTGGAGGAGGTCAAAGTTTCACTTGCTTTTGATACTAGTGGTGCCATACATAGTTCGACCAAAATCATGATCCAAAATGTCTTTCAAGATAGATAATTCCAAATTTGTTAGTGTTGACAAAAACCTACTTATTTCTGGCAGTGAAATGCCAAAATGCAGCCACTATCAGCAAACAACAATTGTTGCCAGACATCTGACCCCAAAAATTGAAAATATGAAAACTGGCATCAGTTGCTTGCAGTTTATTACCAGTTAGAACTGGCAAGGAGTAGGATGGTTAAAAATTCCCAAAGGCATGTACAAGTTTGTGAAAGAAACCAATTGATTTTAAGAGCATGATTACTATACATGTACATGTATATGTAGCACATTGAAATGTCTTTAACAAGGTCAGGGCATGAACATGTTTTGTACTGCACTGTAACAGCTCAAATGAGATGGGCACAGTATTTGAGATATGGAAAGGACAGAACTGGGCTAATAAATTCCAGGTATTAGTGACATGGAAATTTGATTTTTGTGAGATGAATAGGGTTCTTTTATTTCAGATGTGGAGTTTTTTTTTTTTCTTCTTCTTTTAAAGTTAAGGTGTTATGTGAATGAAAAACATGGAAACTGAAGTAAATTATTCTTTTCTGGTGGTGGGGTGCAATCTCTTTCCACAGGACAAACTCAGATTGTGTTTGATGGTATGAAACTTACACTTCTTTACAGTAGTATCCCAAAAAGGTCTGGTGATGCCCTACCACATATAATATATTTAAATGGAACAGCCCTGGTTTAGTTTGGGATAAACATGTTAAAGTTGCTGAGAACCAGGAACAGAAGTAAAATGCAGAAAATATATTAATGGAAATGGTTGTCATGTAATACATGTGCTACCTCCCTCACTTGTATAGACCTGGGGTTTAATGGTCAGCCAGTAACAGCAATATTAAAGATAGTTAATGGAACAGCCCTCAGTTGTCACAGGCTTTAGCTTAAAGTTGGAATATTAGTTTAATTCCTTTCCACTTAAACAAGAGCAAAAAAAAAATCACTGAAGAGGAAACTTGTTGCCAATTATGGAAGTACAAACTTTAAGACCTCCACATTTACTAAAATATTTATTGTACCTTTGACAAGAATATCATGGTTTTTGAGTCAGATGATTGGAATTATACCTTGACTGGAATATCATGATTTTTGAAATAAAATGATTGGTATCATACTTTTGACTGGAATATGAATTTTTGGTCAGATAATTGAAAGTGGAATATCATGATTATCTGGGGTCAGATAACTGGAATTGTACCCTTGACTGGAATATCATAATTTTCGGGTCAGATAATTGAAAGTGGAATATCATGATTTTTTGGGGTCAGATAATTGGAATTGTACCCTTGCATGTTGAACCGGTGTTGTCACGTGATTGTAAATCGAGGACCCTTAGTGTTGGTGTTTGAAGGGTGGCCGAGTTAGACCTTGATAGTTTCCTTCCAGTTCATCAGGTCATCAAGGTGAAGGACTAACACAAAAGTAGATGACTGTATTCTGACATAAATTGACAGGAACCAAAGGGATTTGTCAGTACTATCACGACAAGTGCTTTTTGCTTGCAGTATATTCTAATTTAATACAGGACAATTTCAAAAGAATGTATAAAATGATGTCAAAAAAAAAAGGACATTGTATTTTTTAGATATTTAGTGTCAACATATAATACATGGACCACTTTGCATAAGAATGAGCACATAAAGAATTAAGCTGTTTCAAGGTTGCTGATGATGTTTCGTGTAATGTTTTTGACAGATCAGACAAAAATTGATGGTATTCCCAATTTGTGGGAGGCCCTTGAATTTAATTCATGTGGCATGTATATGGATAATGTCAGCAAAGCGTCTCTGTGTGGGAGGTTAATTTGAAAGTAGGGAAAGGTAAATTTTAAAAAAAGTTTGTCAGTGGGGAAAAGCTCCCGACATACTAAGTACGAAGCCATTAAGGCCTTGGTTTATGGTGGGGGTTGTTATGACACTGTCTGGTAAGCCATCTTCACCTGCCGTGGCTTGCCTCTTTCCTTGCCAATTTTTGCGACAGTCGACATTCTGTGTATTGACGTGACAATGCCAGATTCATGTCCTATGTAAACTGACCTTTCATACAAATAGCAGCATGCCTACAGTTGCAGAGACTGTAAGAAAGCAAAGGAATGACCCAAATCAACAGCTTTCCTTCACAGAGGAAAGTTGTTGATTCAGTAGAAACTTGGCACAGAAAGAGATCAGGAGGATTTGCCAGACAGAGCATAAGAACCACACCGCAGACTCAACGCTATGATATGTCAACTCACATGACAGTGTCCTTGATGGAGGAATTTGAATCATGGAGTATACAAGTCTCGTAAAATCCAGGAAAATAAAGTCTTTTCTTCCATTTACAGTTGATGCGAGCAGAGCAGGTGCTGGAAATCTGGAGATTATTGTCTCCGTGAACGGAGAAAATGTGCCCAACTTTGTCAAAGCAGAGGGTAACAACCGATTTGAAGTGTTCTTCACACCCACCGTGGCCGAGTCCCACATGATCAGCGTGAAGTTCAACGGCGAAACAGTCCCAGGTAAACACCAGGGCCCACTATGCGTAAGAGACCAAAAAGTGCATAGTGGTGTTTGTCATATACGGAAATGTAGACAAAAATGGTAAAAAAAGCACTGTGCAGGTGGATATCAGGACAAACTGGTTATCAATTGATGCCTGAAATTTTTGAAGATGTACAGGTCAGTTATCCCTTCTGGTTGTGACACAAATTTATTTCTGAAAGATGTGCTGGCTGGGAAGTTACTTAAAGCAAATGACAATTTACATCCAGGCACTTTTCAGCAATGGGAGGAGAAAAAGGTGAAATTAACCCTCCTGAACTGCACCTACAGTGCATTGAGGGAAGCTCTCGAGTAATCACCTGTGTCATTCCCAATAAAAAAAATAGCCAGCAGCAATTGGGACACTGGACATCTTCAGATAATTTTTGTAAAAAAAAAAAAAAAAAAAAGGTATGGCATGCAGATACCTAGGTATTAAGTGCCCTCGGGTTGCACAACATTCCAGCATAATGTGATAGACAGGAGGTCAATCATATGACCTTCATGCAAGAACTTGGATTCTGTACTGCAGGGGTACTATACAATGTGTATAAGAGATAACAAACCGGCAAGAATAAACTGTTTTCAAAGCATAGTGTTATTTTGTAAAGCCGGTCACAAAATTTTGGTTCTCAGATGCTGTGGTTCAAGGATATATGCTGGATTTAATTTTATGCTTTTTTGTATATATCGATGATCGAACCTATAAAACACTTGTGACTTTACCTGTTCTATCAGGCATCCACAAATGCATGAAATCAAAACGTTAATACATTTGAATAATTTACATTTGCATGAAATTAAAAATGTGCAACATATCCAAGAACTACAACATGTAAATTTGCTGAATTGATACAAAGTTTGACTGAGTATGTGTGTGAGTGGCAAAAACTGCAATGATTTGGTTACACAGCAGTGGCATTGAGTCAGAATGAGCACAATGGTGTGATCAAAGTATGTGGTATAAAGACAGCGGGAAGAAAACTTCTGGGAAAGGGGGAAAAATGTTTGAGCTCTCTTGCATTCAGGCAGCCCGTTTCTCATGGAAATGTTGGACCTTTCCAAGAAGATTCTCGGGGAGGGACTGCTGAGGGTTCAGCGCGGAGAACCACAAACAGTCTACCTGGACAACTGCAGCAGGAGCTCTTTGGCCCACGCGGCGGTCATGGAGGTGATCGGTACGTCACAAAAATATGTCCCAGGGAACTACGGGAAAGTCTTGCACCACATACACCCACTTGTGAGCGACCGACTGGGCCTCAACGCCAGTCACACTGCCTATGTTGTAATTAAAATAACCTCTTCATACCCATGTGTGGCCACTATTGGGTGGGATGGGGTGGGGGCAGGGTTGTGGTGATACTAGCAGCCCACTGTGTGATTGTAAGGAAATTTTCCTGAGGGTTCGCTGTGGGCATCTCTCAGGCAAAGGTTCCTGGGAGAACCTGCAGGAGAATGAGTTTGGTTTCAAGACTTTCCAGTGGTACTCTGTCACCAAATTCACATTTTAACCCGTTGTACTGTTGCACTAAGATAGAGGCAATAGTTTTCGCAAGGATGGGTTTGTCACACCCACCCAACCCAGGAACAGCTGTGGACCTGGGTTTTGCTATTCTTGCTCATCGGTAATTCTGACAGAGATTAATGAAAAAATTAACAGAAGCAAACATGTTAATACTTCGTGCCAGCTTTGGCTTCGTTAATGGGACAGGAGTTAAAGTACTCCATGTTGCTAGACACAAAAGTAAGGATCCATTATTGGATGAATTTCACTCACATGGAGTTCATAGTAACAATTTTTTACTGTATAGGTGGTTGACTTCTCATATTGGCCATGAAAATGGCATAAGCCCAAGGCAAGAGGTAGAGGGCAGCACTGGCATAAAAAAGGAGGTCACCTGATCTATTCTGACCAATAGTATGGGCTGGGTGGATCACTTGATACCTGTTGTTCAGTGGTGTCATCTACTTCCTGCCCCTTGGCATGGGCCATTATTGAGAAGTGGCGGCCAGTTTCATGAATTCAGTAGAATGTGTAGTTCCAGTGGAAGAGTTAAAATTTACTTTCAGAAACTAGCGGAAAGGATATTAATGAACTCTTTCCCGCATGGCACCAGTATGTTTGCCCTTGTTTGAATCATTTTACTAGGAATGATTGGAGTCATCAGCTTTTCTCAGTGCAATGAGGAAAGCTGTTGACTCAGTCTAGTCTGTGTGTATAAACTGAGTAAGAGATAATAATAATATGATGCGAAACTATAAGAAACTAATTTTCTGCAACAGAGGGATTGTTCAAGATGCTTATAGGTTGCTCACACATACTGTCACCCATGCTATTTTGCTGCATTTTCTCACAGCACCTTCAGATCGCATGATCAAGGCAAATGTACATCCTGCCTCCAAAGATCGGTTCAAGGCTGACTTTGTCCCAGTCGAAGTAGGTAAGTAGCCTCCCACCCAAAGCAACATGCATTGGTAGATGTCGATAGGGGTAACTCTTATGTCTCTAATTTTGACAAAAGTTGGTGGGCTGTGAACTGACATAACAGTTCAAGATACATATATTCATTATAAACCTACCTTTTGTGGCAGTACCAATGAAAATTCCTGAAGTTATCGTGAGACAGTAGAGACCTTAAGAGTGGTGCAGCTCATTAGCTTTACTCTGCACCACTGTTATGCCCAGTGTGCCTAAAGCGTAAATTCATGAAGGAAAAAAAAAACGCTATATATTAAAAGTTTAAATTCCTTCATCTTTAACTTTATGGCCAGGAGAAAAACATAGTCTAAAAAGCCAAAAAGAAAAAAAAAATAGTTTTATCATAAATACCACATTATGGCAAGTTCACAAATATCTGAGGAAAAAGTCGAGGAGCCTCAGTGCCATGTACTCCATGTAGTCCTGGACAGAAAAAAATGCAGTCTGTCTTCAGTCCATATCCAATCCACATACTGTCTATGTCTAAATCAGTACCTTAGTTAATCACTATTAGCACATTCGCTTTAAGAATTTTAAAAGTTCAAGCCTTCAACAGGTCAAATAAATGTATCAGTACTTCTCAGTAGGTGATTAGTGAGAAACCATCAAGCATGTTTCGCAGCCTCAAATTTACTAAAAAAATATGCATTGACCTAAATTGCAAAATCAGATGCCTGCAGAAGTATTACAGTGTTCTGTCTTTTTAACATGGTTCATTAGTGATCCCTCTTTCATAACACCATTACAGTATTACAGTTCTCCCTCTTTATAACACCATTCATTACGGTGTTCCCTCTTTAATAACACCATTCATTACAGTATTACAGTTCTCCCTCTTTATAAGACTATTCATTACAGTGTTCCCTCTTTTATAACACCATTCATTACAGGATTACAGTTCTCCCTCTTTATAACACCATTCATTACGGTGTTCCCTCTTTTATAACACCATTCATTACAGGATTACAGTTCTCCCTCTTTATAACACCATTCATTACGGTGTTCCCTCTTTTATAACACCATTCATTACAGTATTACAGTTCTCCCTCTTTATAACACCATTCATTACGGTGTTCCCTCTTTTATAACACCATTCATTACAGTATTACAGTTCTCCCTCTTTATAACACCATTCATTACGGTGTTCCCTCTTTTATAACACCATTCATTACAGTATTACAGTTCTCCCTCTTTATAACACCATTCATTACAGTATTACAGTTCTCCCTCTTTATAACACCATTCATTACAGTATTACAGTTCAGTCTCCCTCTTTATAACACCATTCATTACAGTGTTCCCTCTTTTATAACACCATTCATTACAGTATTACAGTTCTCCCGCTTTATAAGACTATTCATTACAAGACAGACTCTGATATAACATCACTGTCCATTGGCTCCCACTGAACTGCTTTCCTCATTTTTTCTATGTAATAAATCCCTGTTTGCTGTAGTACACCCCCTGCTAGTTGACCCCATCACTAGTGCTACACCCAGGGAGCATGGTCTAAAAGTTCACAAGATTTCCAGTAAACTGCATGACACATGTAGGGTCATTTGCTTGGGTAAAGAAGGAAAGGAAGTATTTGTGCTGATGGTACAAAACTTTTCAAGCAATATATATATATATATCATGTTTGGGTCGATTTAGTACTATAACAGGCTTGTATAGATACCGTGTCATAGGCCTAAAAGCTACAGTACTTTTTAAAGGGGAAAGTTACATTCCAATAAATTGGTGTCATATCCCACAGGGTTACATCTTAGCGGAAACTATCAGCCGACAGGGATGTGTAAAAAGCTAAAAATGTAGAAAGGCCAAGTATAAAGTTTAGCCCCAATGTTGTATTTTTCAGGTCCACATTGTATCAATGTTACCATCGGTGATGTGGAGTTGCCAGGAAGTCCATTTGGCTGTGAGGTATATGACGTACATGCCATCAAAGTGGGCAGGATGAAGCAAGCTATTGTGGGAAAACCATTTGAAGTGGACAGTAAGTTAATACATGTACAGTGAAACCTCCCTATACAGACCGTCCTTGGGACCGGACAATAGTGTTCGGTATAGAGAGGTGTTCAGTTCAATGTGGCTCCTGTGATAGCTGAAACTTATTTCCTTAGCAGGAGTCACCCTGACACATTACTTTTTGTAATTTTACTAAATAATAGTAACTGATGTGATATAATTTTGAAACTTGTATTCCTCATGTATGTATTGTTATTGATGTGTCAAATAAATGTCATCATCTGAGTCAGAGTATTGGGAGTTTTGCTTATAATGAAAACACACTATTAGAACCGAGAAAGAGTGGTCAGTATAAGGAGGTGTTTGGTAAGTGGAGGTGTTGGGTAAGGGAGGTTTCACTGCAGTTCCTTGAGATCCAGTGGTCTGTCCTTTCAGAGACTACACCAAGCAGGGTGTCTGACACAGGTGAAAGGATATTATGCACCATACCCTTAAAAAGTATTTGTGTTTTCCTCAAATAAAAGTCTTCTAATTGGTATCCCAGAGATGTTTATCCATTGATGCTGATAAATGTTTGTTTATCCATTGATGCTGGTAAATAAATGTATATTAATTCTACTTTAATTTATGGCTGAAGTTAATCTTGTTTCAGCCCACGTACGACTTTCACTTTTACAACCACCTCATAGCATTGGTCACCCAGGATAAATGAAAATTTTAATCTGTAACAGAGATTCTGAATGCCACCACCTGGTGAAAAGTAACAACTTCATATATATGTTCATTCTGACAGTTTACAAATTTGTGAGATTTATTGCTGTTGATGAGTTACCAGTGGTACTCCATTTATCATTTATGTCACCTGTATGTAGGTATAAAAAGGTCCACCATATTGGTGGGTGTTATATTCACTGGCCATTGGCAAGCTGCTGCGTTATGCCAAGTTCTGAAATATAACCCGAGAGTTCAATGACCTAGAGCATTTTGCTGGGTCAATTACACAGTCACTTCCTGCAGATTAGGAAATTAAGAATCTTTTTTGGTCAGATTGCTAAAACTTTGATTGCCTTTGAGTGGAAATGGTGAACAGGTTTCATTTTCCTCTGGCGACATATGTAATGCGTGTACGATGGAATCCCCAATTGAAGACCACCTTTGTAAAGTGACCATTCTATTTTAACTCTCAATGCCAAATGCGTCTAAAGTTGAACTACTTAAAGCAGACTGCTCTGAATTATGATAAGGGTGCTGGAATCATGCTCCTTGTAAAGAGACCTTTCATTCAAATACCAGCGTGCCTGTGGTTACATGGAATAAACATGCAATAGTCCAGGTCAACAGCTTGACTCAGTGCACTTTGGGGTTAATGCATCCATAGTGAGCCAAGGAAAACTCCTGAATCAGTCGGAAATATGTACTGAAAGAGTCACGACAACCAATGAACACTCCCATCTTTGTTTATCTGTCATTGAAATCTGTCCCTATAAAGACCACTCCCCTTAAATAAGGCCATTTTTCTAGTTCTCTAGCTGGTCTCAATAGGGAGGTTGCACAGTAGTTTACAGAGTAACCATCAGGTATGGAACAGCAAAGATAAGGATGTTATTTTAATGCTAAATTTTGTAATTGAGAAGTCCCTGGATCAGCCATTTGGATAAAATCAGGAGTTTTCCTTGGCGCACTTTTGGTGTCATGGGGCCAGAGTGCACTGAGGAAATCTGTTGATGGAGGGCAAAGAACACTTGAAGGCAAAAATTCACCAGGTGGCATCGACAACATCCAAGGATTGCTGGTTATTCTTAATGGGGAAGAAATGCCGGCCAATACATAAACACTAGATCCTACAGGGTTATAACCCTCCCCTGGTAAGAAGAAGACTGTGTCAACAGCTTTCATAGGCAAGGGTTGGGCACAATGCACCCAACCCTTGCCAAGGAAAGCTGTTGACCTTGGGCGTATATCTATAATAGGCTTTATTTTACAATTCGTAGCAAAAACGTTTTCTGCTGACACAAAGTTTGATTAAAAAGAGTAAAGCATACAGCAATTTGCATGCTTTTGGATGATTTGAGCGGTAGAGTGTTAATCAGTACCGTGATTGTCGATTCCAGTTGATGTCAGTGAGGCTGGAGATGGCAACCTGGAAGCCATAGTAAAACTGGACAACACGCTGGTAACCAGCAAGCTGTACGACAGAGGCACTGGTCTCCACCGCCTGACCTTTGTACCAAAACACGCAATGCTGCACACCCTCTACCTTCACTTTAGCAAGGAGGCGGTACCAGGTGGGTTTTGCCCCATAGGACTTCAGTCGTTAACCCCTGTGATGATGGCTGAGTCAACAGCATTTCTTTGGTGTGGTTTAACCCTTTCACTGTTGTATTTCTTCCCAGGTTAACCTCTGACCGCTAAATTTCTAAGCATATTTTCCAAATATTTTGACTAATTTAATACTACATTTAGTATCTGAAAAAGTTCTCGTGGTATTTATGTCAACCTACCAGCACTATTTATACATCATGGTTTTCATTTGCAAGTTTATTCAGGCAAGCTGCAGGTTAGAAATCCTTTCCTTTTATAAAAACCAGCAATTCATATGTACAAATGTTTAAAAACAAATTTGTTTCAAATAAAAAACTACTTAAATACATCATGCACTTTTTAGTAAGGTCAGTTTCAGGGTCAGAAGTCAAAAGGTCATTGTAAAAGTCAGATGTCAGACAATTTAGCAGCCATCTTGGAATTGGACTGCAGTCGTATTCGGCGGCCTGTGGAAAATTCAACTACAGTTGCTTCCTATGGTGAAAGAGTTAAATGATTCAATGCCAACAGCGACTAAAGTCAAACTACTGAAAATGAACTACTCTGGATCATAATAAGGGGGCTAGATTCATGTTCCTTGTGAAAAGACCTTTCATTCAAGTAGCAGCATGCCTACAGTTACATAGAATATTATAGTCCAGGTCAACAACTTTCCTTGGTCATGCTCTGGGTGAAGTGGGTACAAAGCACACCCAGGAAAGCTGTTGACTGAGTCAACAGCTGAAGGAGTTCAGTGGTGAGCACCTAACCCATGCCAAGGAAAGTTGTTGACCTAGGACAAGTTACATGTAACTTGATCACCCCAATTGGTCTTTTTCATATGTAAAATGATAAAATGTGGGAAATGTGTGTTAAGTGTACAGGTATTTCAGTTTAAAACTTTACAAATTTGTATCAATCATTGATATAGCAATTTAGCTCTTTAAGGGTCTTAATATATATTTTTTTTTCTTTCCATGTAAAAATTGTAGGGTCCCCGTTTCACATTTACGTGATGGAGGCTACCAAATGCATTGCATCAGGCCGCTCTCTAGAGCAGTGTGAGATCAACAAAGTAGCCACCTTCTTCGTCGACCCCAGCAGAGCTGACTACCGGGAGGAGGCACACATTAGAATACTCTGTAAGTTGTCGTGGCCGTGGCTAAATTGTGCTTACCAAAGTTACTGTAATCGTTTTGGATTCAAACTAGCTGTAAATATGCCTTTCTTTCAAGCACTGTCCTGCACACTTTTCTGAGAAAAGAAGGTAAACTGCGACTCCATCTCCAGCTCAGTGCTGACAGAGTTAAATGCTTGGGGACTGTTTTTGGCTATATACAGACAGTACAGCTGTATGACTATAGTATTTTGATAAATTAGTCAGCTTGTTTTAGATACACATGATAATGACAATTTTTTTTTGATATATAGAAACAAGGTTAAAAATGAAAATTGTGAATTCTTCTCATTCCGTGCAAGGATCTACATGAAGTTCTTGTGAACTAAAATTAAAACTAATGCTTGTCATAATTTTGCTGTGTTGATTTTTTGACAGCACCAGCCCCAGCTCGCAGGGAGTGTCTCTATTCCAGGACGGGAAGTTACTTTGATGAGTGGAAGGTTGAGTGGGTGCCCAAAGAACTCGGTAATTTTGATTTAAGTTCTATAGGACTTGTTTATTTGCTGTGACATGAATTGGCGACAGCTGTTCTAAATGTGTGTCCACGTCATGTTCAGACAAATAAATTGCCTGTTGAACTATTTTTGACTGCTTGAGGAATGCAGAACTACGTAATTCTGTCTGTTCTTCATGAATAAAGTGAGCAAGTTTAAAAAAAAAATTAATGTGTAAATAAATAAAAGTGGAGCCCATCGCAAGCCAGTGTGCATGAAATTAATCATATATGCTACAACTGCTGCCACCTAGTGGCAACTAGGATCACTATAAATTATTTTGTTGCCTGTCATGAGTATGATGAATATTAATGTAATGTCCAGTGCAGATACACTGCAAAATTTTGAACCCCCCCCCCCCCCCGCAAAACTTGTATTTTAAAAGGCACAAATTTATTTTGATAAAAATTTACTGGTTTAGTACTTTCTCAGTATGTTGGCCACTTTCTTAAATGATACAATTGTAAGGTACTGTATGATTTGAACAGACTGCAGCAGCAGCTTTGTAACTTTCTTGCACCATTTATTTGTTCATATGATTTGTTTCTTTTTAAAAATATATATATATGTTTATAGGTATCCACTTTATTGAAGTGAAGTATGGTGAAAAACATGTGACAGGAAGTCCATTCAAATGCAAGGTTTATGATCTGAGTCGCATAAGAATCATTCGAGACGACTCCATGGTGGGGATTGATGCTGATGGAATACCGGGAGAAGATCTTGTCTTTTTTGGTAAGATTTATGGGTTTGCCAATGGACGCCAAGGAGAGAAGTCCAAAATGTGGCAGCTAAAGAGTTAAATTCATAAGGTTTACAATGTGACTGAGCATGAGGAAAAAAAGTTCAGTATTAGTCTTGAAGTTTCAATTGTGAAAAGTATTGATTTTCTTATATGGTAACTGGATCAGGTAAAATATGATCAGTCAGAACTGCCTCAGATGTAAGAAAGTCGATAAACATAGTAAATTTTCTTGGAAAACTTCGGAGAAGATGCTTTTTTGCTGTGTCTTATGACAGGAGATCCCCAGAGTTGTTGGGGTTTTTTGTTTGTTTGTTTGTTTGTTTGTTTGTTTTTTTTTTGGTTCAAATTAACGGGGACTGCAGGTACTGAAAAATATCGTGGCTGAAGTTAGTGCAGATGGGCGTACATTTAACCTTTATTTTCAGATTGAAAGAGAAAAATATAAAAGAAATTTAGGACCAAAAACTTGAAAGTTGTTGCGCTAGGGTAATTTATAACGGCCTAAGTTTTATCTACCAAACTAAAAAATGTGTGTTATTTCAGTGGATGCCTCGGAAGCTGGGTCCGGTAACCTGGAGGTCATAGTTCGGTGTGTGAAAGATGGCACTCGTATACCCAACTATTTGGAGGGTGAAAGTGATGGACGCTTCCGAGTTTTCTTCACCCCAAGGGCCAACTGCAAGAAGTATCAGTGTGAAGTGACCTTTAATGGAGAACAGGTCCGAGGTAGTGCACCTTTCAATTTTATAGACAGGCTGTACAATTCATCTACATGTGGCTTGATATAAACTTGCATCAAGTGTAATGTGAAATATAAAACTGGTCCTCATCTGATAATGCCCCTGTCATCAAAAGACAGCCCTCTGATGAGACCACCATGTCGTCATGCTCACAGTGTCTTATTTTGTGTTGCTTTCTCCCTTACTAGAAAAGCCAGTCTTGCGTGGCCTCTTTAAAGAGAGATAACTGCACACAATCCCCATTGGAAAAGCTACACAGATAACAGCAGACTTTGATGTACTATTTATGCAGGTTTTACTTTATTCTAGAGGCCAATGTATCCCTTTAACCCTTTTGCCCTTAAACTGACCAAAACCGGCTGGTGGTCAAATGTTGTCTGCTTCAGTGTTTTCAACTAATTTCAAGAGCTATGAAAAACAATTTGACTGAGAAATGTACATGAGGCTTATCAAGATCACATGCCCCAGGTCAACAGCTTTCCTTGGCATGGGTTGGGCACTTAGTGCCCAACCCATGCCAAGGAAAGCTGTTGGCTCAGTCTTAATTCAAGGGGAGAGGGTTAACCCCTGAGAACCCAGTCAACAGCTTTCCTCGGGTCACTGTGGGTACAATGTTACCATGGTTACCACAGTGCACAGAGGAAGGCTGTGGACCACTTACCTACATCGTTGTTAATGGCAACAGTAAGTAGACATCGTCTATAAGCCAACCTTACATGGGGATTTTTAAGTGGATAAAGTTGATACAGTAACTTAAGTAATCATTAAAACATTTAAGACGAGCATTTCCACAACAAACGAAGTGCTAACTGTTTGTAGTTGAAAAAGTTTACATTTTATTGCCTCAGTGTGTTATGATTTCCCATATATTACAATTTTTACTGACCAACATTACATATTTTCATTCTCATTCTTTAGGATTCATGCATGACAAGAGGAGAAGACATAAAAACAGGCTTGGCAGCGGGAAAAGGGTTGGTCCACAGAAATAACAAGACCATGATGCATGTGTTCAGTGCCAACATAGTTCAAGGTCATGTGACAGTCACATGACCAGATGCTTGAATTGAATTTTGTTGCATGTGTTATGCAAATGAGCTCATTCATGCTGTATATGTTAACTTGTATTTATGCCATGGAAATTAAAATTATGCATGTTTTTTCATTTATTTGTAAACATATCATTTGGGATGCTATGGGTTTTTTATGATTGATTTTATATGTTTTTGTAGATAGTGGTTTCTGTTAGAGTATATGCCAAAAAATAAAGAGAAAAAGGTATGATACACTGAATGCCACTGCTGTGTTTTGCCAATTGCATTTTGAAATCATTTTGAAGTTTTTAAAACGGCATGCAAGAAGGATGCAATACGAATAGTTACTAATTTGGTTCTTACCCTGTTGAAATTACAAGGGACAGTATTCCAATTTTGTCGTCCCTTTTGTGACAAAAATATCAGGATTAAAGATTTGATTCCACTTTGAGCCAATTTTGGTTTGATTTTGAAAGCTTTCAACATTGTGAGAAGAGACAAAATTTAAAGTTTGTTTCACAAAAGGGTAAGGACAAAGTTGCATGTTCCTTGCAGTAAGAGCTGAGTTTGATATGTGCAACTGCATGTGTGCCTGCTAAACAATGAAATGTTTTCTGTTGTTCCTTTCACCTTGGTTGGTAATCAAATAGGATCATGATGCGGTTATGCTTTAATATGATCAGATTGGACTCTTCCAGGGATAAGCCCTGGGCCCTCAGACTTCTTTGATTCTACAAAGGTGTATTCAGTGTGATGTTCAAAAACAGAACCAACTGTTTGTAATTTAGCAGATGCAGTGTGTTGCCTGTAGGTGGCAGTAAAGGTCAATTGTGCACAGAGATGCCTTGGGAATAAAGAAAAACCTGTTTCATTCATTGGTGGAAAATGTCATGTGACACAGGATACAGGTGCTGCCACCAAGCACTAAAGTGCATCTGATATGCCCTATTGGTGGACACACAGATACAAAACACCAAAAAAATTACAATTTCTGACCAATCATGACCCGTCAACCAAGATGAAAAGAAGGAAAACTAAGCAAATTTTTTATTTTCCTGCTCATTAACTTTTTTTGACTGACTTAATTGGTTGTCCATTCCAGGGAGTCCCTTCTACTGTGCGCTAATAGATGGCAGTAAAGCGACAGCTAGTGGTGAAGGCTTGCGTCTGGTCTCGGCAAACAAGGTCGCCAGCTTTGACGTGGATACACAGGGTATAGGAGAGGGAGAATTGGAAGCTGAGATCATATGTAAGTGACCTGAGATTTAGCCACCTGAAAGCATGGATTTATGCATTTTAAACTGGAAATTAGATAAATAATTTTTTTAAAAAAGATGTAAATTATAAACAAAATGGCTTTGAGCATGGCCTCTCAGAAGTGCCACAAGAACCCCTCTTGAAAATACAAAAACCTATGTTGAAAAATCAACCCTAAAAGCTTTAAAAATAGCCTAATGTATTATCATAAAAGACGTCTATTTTTACAAAAAAAATCCAAAAAAAAATCCAAAAAAAATCATGGTTTTGTAAAGTAGCATATTTACTGGTAACTTCTCCACAGTACATGTACAGCATTTCAGGTTTAAATTTCCAAACACTTTGTACTTCAGGTTGGTGGCTGTTTGCCTTCTGGACCCACTGTTCCCTAGGTTACTGCCATCTCTTGCCTGAGAGATTTTATAAGGTTCTAATTTTTTTAAACCAGCACCATACCTGTCTGTGAGATAATTGGCCTTCAGTTAGCTGAAGTGAAGTCTGCCAGAGAAAGCCAATGGTCCCGGTCAATAGCTCTTCTTGGTGTTGTTGACTCAGACTAGAATTTAACACTGTGAGGGTAAATTTTGAAAATGATTCATTACACTCAGCTGGTGGTATATAGTGACAATAAATTGTTTTGTAAATTGTCACATAAATATTTCTACAAAATATTAGACACTGTTTCATGTCGCTTATGTTTAACCTTTTAAACAAAAAAATCACAAGAAAGTATTTGGGGTTTTTTTTTGCATTGGTAACTCATGACTTCTTGTTGTTGATGGCAGCGCCCTCTGGTCAGCCGGTACCAGCTAACATCATGAAGAATGGTGCCAACTTCAAGGTTGAATACACACCTCGGGAAGTTGGTAGGTATTATAAATATGAATAACCTCAACAATGACAATAACAAAAAGAAAAAGGAAGAAATTTACATCCACAAGAACTAAAATTTACTTTTTGCTGCAGAAAACTTTCATTTGCATGAATTATTTAAAATTTTGGCCTGTTTTGGCCAGTATATGAAGGACTTTGAATTCACCCTATATGATTGGTTTCACTTACTTTTTGAACATGAATATTAGTTTTTCGGATAGTTCAATTTCATTTGATAAATTTTTTGATTATTCATTTAGATAACAATTGAATGAAAACACCATCAGGTTATTTGCAGACATAATAATAGAAGCAAAATAGACTTTTTGGCAGTGAAAACGGTATGAATAACTTCCTTACTGAGTGATCTGTACTCTTATTTCAAGGGCGCCACAGGGTCAACGTTCGCTTTGTGGAGGCAGACATAACCAACAGTCCCTTCTTGCCAGAAGTATATGATGCTGCCTTGGTACGAGTTGGGAACATCGGACATGGACTCGTAGGAAAGGCAGTGTATTTTGATGGTAAACAGACTCTTTGTTTGTTTTTTGTTTGTAACATTTGGGTATATCGTTAACAATCAAGTAAAGTGTAAAAATACGTGCAAATTGCTTAATGAAGATGGTCCTGTTGTCACTTTGTCCTCAGTATAACACATGAAAAAGTTTGAAGTAAAAGCGAAATTATCATGCGCATTCCATGTGAGTGTGTCAATGATCAGTAGACTTTTGATGGAGATAGCACCTTCTGCCCATGTAAAAGAATACTGTCTCAGACGAGGAGGAAGCCAGTAAAAATGTTCCACTAACCAGTGCATGTTGGGTTTTTGATGTGCCTTGTTCAATTTTTGCCAGTTAACGCCAGTCGTGCAGGTGAAGGCACACTGACAGTGGACGTACGGGGAGCATCTGGCAATAACGCATACACCGAAATCAAAGCCAAAGGAAACGCTTGTTACGAAGTCTCTTTTGTCCCACGAGAAGCCAGCACCCATTATATTGACATCACATTCAACGGAGAGAAAGTTCCATCATCACCCTTTAAGTGCGACATGGTGGACACAAGTAATGTGTTCGTCAACTGGGGTCAACTAAAGAACATTCCGGTGAACAGACAGGTGGTTTTTGATGTAGAGGCTAAAGGGACCCCAGAGGCAGACTTGCTGGCCAGAATCACAAGTGAGGGCTGACGCATCTTCTACTTTTTTTGTTTAACCCTTTGTGAGTCAGAATAAGACTGAGTCAGTAGTTTTCCTCGGGGTGGGCTGGGTATAGTGTCATATCGACCTGAGTCATACCATCATAATAGATCATATTGACCTGAGGCATACCATCATAATGGGTCATATTGACCTGAGTCATACCATCATGATGGGTCATTGACCTGAGGCATACCATCATGATGGGTCGTATTGACCTGAGGCATACCATCATGATGGGTCATATTGACCTGAGTCATACCGTCATAATAGGTCATATTGACCTGAGGCATACCATCATGATAGGTCATATTGACGTGAGGCATACCATCATAATAGGCTGTATTGACCGGAGGCATACAATCATGTAAGGTCATATAATACAATTTACTGCAAAAAAAAGGTTTATGTTAACATAAAATTTAAGTTACAGCATGAAAGCAGAGGACACTTTACATCGGAGCACTTTTGGGTGATTTGAGGAATGAAGGGTTAAACCCTTACTGTACCACCAGGGTTGTACATCCACAGTTTTTATGCATGGTACACTTATATTACTTTCAAATTCTTTGGTGTGTGGTTTTTAAGTTAAAGTTTATAATCATGTTGTGGAAGTAGTTTTTCAAAACTGCTGTAAAATGCTTAATTTTTGTGTATTGATTTTTGCTTTTTATTTGTAAGTTGAAAAATTTACAGAGTGTTTATTTCACTATTTTGTTGGAAACATAATATGAAGTTCTTGTGAGCACAAGCAGCTCCCCAAATATTGGGACTCACGCACATTGTAAGCAAAATTAAATGGTTTGCTTTGAATGGTAGTGAGGGGCCCACTCGTAAGCCCACATTGTTTTGGATTCACTGATTAAAATTGGCGACATAAAAAGAGATCCCTAAAATAGAGCAATATACTTTTTGTACTTTCAAGAAGCTGCTTTGCATGTGAGCCACCAGTAATTGCAGAAACTTCATTTGTACCCTTATATAAGAAAAAGAGGTAGAATAAGGACGAGAGATTACATTGTTACTGCTACTTTGGTCACAACTTGAAGGTATATAGAGGCAGTCCATTGGGAAAGGATTTTATGCTTCTGTTAAAAGGTCAAATGTTGAAAATTCAAGGCTCATTCCATTAAAAGCTATAAGTTCATAAATTTGTATCTTTATGAATTTCAGCTAGATTCAGTCAATTACGTGATCACTTGACCTGGTCACAGATTTGTATGTGAGACGTAAGCTGCTGCCCTGATTTAGATTGTCATTTTACCTTGACCTTTGACCTCCAGGTCCCTCACACCAGCAGTTCAATGGCCGTGTGGCCCCGCGAGGGCCCGACGGGTACCAAGTAGACTTCACCCCTACGGAAGTGGGAGGTTACGTCATCAATGTGACATACGGCGGCCAGTCCGTGGTGGGAAGCCCCTGTACTTGTTACTGCTATGATGCCAGCAAGGTCAAGGTCATTGAGGTGGATCCACAGATTGTAATGGGTCAGGAAATGGGATTCACAGGTGAGAGCTCTCTAGAAGTGGAGTTGAAGAAAAAGATCCATCGTCAACAAAACTTGTGAAAATAATTGCCTTACACAGTGGTCATTGACTTGAGATACCACTGAGTAAAAACCTGCCTTGAAAGACAAACCTTTCCAGGATTCTTTGACTGGTACCTTGCATTATATTTATTAACCCTTTTCCCCTTGAATTCAGACTGAGTCAACAGCTTTCCTTGGCATGGGTTGGGCACTAAGTGCCCAACCCATGCCAAGGAAAGCTGTTGACCTGGGGCATGTGATCTTGATAAGTCTCATCTACAATTCTCAGTCAAATTGTTTTTCATTACTGTTGAAATTAGTTGAAAACACTGAAGCATACGACATTTGATCACCAGCCGGTTTTGGCGGGTTTAAGGGGGAAAGGGTTAAATAACTCCTGTAAACGATGATATGTCTTGAGGGAACACAATTTGGTCATCTCCTAGGGTGGTCTTTTAAGACAAGTTTAGTTGTATATGCTGTACTGAAGAGTACAAATGTCTTCAGCAGGTCATTCATAGGACTCAATAAATTGTGGTTTCTGGGGACAAAGTGGTCTGTCGTAGAAGGTGCAAAATATATATATATTCGGTACATTTTGTGTGTGCATTTCCCATTTTTAGCCAGGTGATTGGTGCCAAAGGTTGCTGGTTTGAGACCCGGCCATTCCATGGTTACAAAACATACAGTGGTACCTCTCTTGAGAGACCCCTCTAATGAGAGATTGTATATCTTTTTAAGACCACTCTCTCAGAACACTGCGCTATCTTTTTCATGTTTTTGTACCTTTAATGAAAGACCACCTGTTTTGAGAGACCACAATTTGACCCACCATATGGGTGGTCTCTCAAAAGAGGTACCACTGTATATACAGTTAAGACACCTTGTGATGTTGCACACACTTAGGACACCACATGATGATACACGACACCTTGTGATGATACACAGGATACCTGGTGATGATACACAGGATACCTGGTGATGATACACAGGATACCTTGTGATGATACACAGGATACCTTGTGATGATACACAGGATACCTTGTGATGATACACAGGATACCTGGTGATGATACACAGGATACCTTGTGATGATACACAGGATACCGTGTGATGATACACAGGATACCTTGTGATGATACACAGGATACCTTGTGATGATACACAGGATACCTGGTGATGATACACAGGATACCTGGTGATGATACACACGCTTAGGATGCATTGTGATGAGGCATACAGTTAGGAGACCTTGCAATGATATACATACAGATAAGATTGCGATTTGGAATATTGTTCCAAAATTTGGAGAGATCAAAAGAGATCTGTGATTTGAAGATACAAATAATGACTTCAAAGTTGAAACCAGTGTCCATGTTTTTCTGTGTTAAAGTTTTACCTTTTTGTTCAAACCAGTACGAAAATCCTACCAGAGGAGGGGCATATAGTAATCGCTTTTTCCGTATGTCCGTCCGCCTATCCATCCACCTTTCGTGTCTGGGCTATAATTCATTTGTTTTTCAATTTAGATAAATGAAACTTTACACACAGATGCATCTGGACATAAGGCTGGGTCACAGTGACACATTCTTCGAAAATCATGTCCGGGCTATAATTCCTTTACTATTTCGCTTAGTTTCGTGAAACTGAAGACGCAAATATATCTTGACCTAAAAGTGTGTCATGGAAAAAAGTAGGTCACTAGGTCAAGTATCTGGGTTATGGTGATATATTCATGTAAAACTACATTACACTTCATGCCCTGTTTGTAATTCTGTTGTCATTTGACTTAGAATTATTGCACACCTGTGTATCTGGACACCAGACTGTGTCATGCATAAAAGTATGTCACTAGGTCAAGTATCTGGTTCATGCTGATGGCCTTTTTTACTGACTACACGCATTCCAAAATGAGACCTGTGATCAGCAAGGTTATAAATGAGGCGAGGTGGGCATGGATCCATCAATCTCTCATTGTGTTTTAATTCAATTTGTTCCAGTGGACATAGGTGAGGCCGGTCAGGGCGACATTGATGCAGAAGTCATGTACGTTAGCAGTGAGGCTCAGCAATTGGTCCTCAGGCTCAATCGACACAAAATCAACGACAATCAACACAGATTTACTTACCTTCCGCAGCAGGCAGTGGACCATGTGATTGACGTCAAATTCAATTACGAGCAAGTACCAGGTAACTGGCTGTAACCATTTGCTCTTCCATCTACCCACAAATGGGAATTCTGGACAGTTGCTATTGGTCTTTAAATGAAGATACTGAAAAGATTCTGAAATAGTAGACGATAAAGCTTGAAATTGATTCATTGTGTTCGTTTTGAATTTTTGTCATCTGATTTTGTAGTGACAGTTAATTAAATTTCTTAATTGAATGCAGAGATTTCTTTGATGCCGAATTTGATCTCTGGGGAATTAGGACTTTTAGCACACAGCTGAAGAGGATTACAAAAACCTATATTTGTCTGGTCTTTGTTTTTGTGTGAATCGCTTACCCCTTTTTTCGTGCTGTGTGGACTTTCGCTGAACAGCAGTTTGAATAGATTTGGACAGTCTCACGTGCATATACATTTGTTTTATATATATTCTACTTCAAACAAAATTTCACCTGCAGCAATGCAAATTTTCATTGTCAAAGAATGTTGAGATGCTTGAATGTTCAGAAATAATAATAATAATATGTTAGGCAAATTCCTGGCATCTATTTATTTCTTCATTCTTCTTTGCTACATGTGAGGTCTCCGAATAGCAGTAAAAAGAAATTGCTTTGTCTGTCCAAGAATGTTGACAGGCATGAGTGTGGAAAAATTAACGTTATAATAAAGTATTGAATCCAGTTGAGGTGCAAAGGTAGCAAAAATTTGTTCAGCCAATCATCTTTTGGTTTAAATAAATCCAGCCAATCATAGTATTCCCATACTTGCAGGTTGCCCAATCACAGTGAAGGGCCTGGATCCTTTGCAAATGATGGCAATAAGTGGGCGAAGCATGCAGACGTTCCACAGCGCCCAGGAACAATACTCATTGGTGGAAACACAGGGGTACAAGATGAACATCAACCAGGCCACACTGAATGTGAAAGGTTGCTATGGAAACATTAAACATGGAGACCTGAATACTCCAATCCGATGCCATATTACTTATATCTTAATGGTTGCCATTGGGAACATTGAACATGGAGACCAGGAAAGGCTCCTATCAGATTCCATGTGACATATATGTCATGGAATGATTGTCTGTTCCTTATGAATAATTTATTTATCACTTTGTCTTTCTATATATTAACTGTCGTAGATAAAATGGTTGTTGTCTGTTGAAAACCTGTAAAAAATACTTCCAAATTTTGAAAAAAAAAATGCAAAAATTTCTAGCATACATTGCATGAGATGATGAAAAAACTACTAAATTTTGCATGTGAATGGGAGTGCATGTTTTGTGGGTAGTGGAATGTTTGAAGCACAGAATCATCAGTCAGGGCGGCAGACAGGAGAGAGTCGAGCATTTTAAATAGACGCTTATTTTTATTAAAAACATTTGGTGATTCAGTTGACAGTTGGTGACGAACAAATGAGAGGAAAAAAAAGCATGGAATTCTGTGTTTGAAGCAAGAAAAACAAACACTACCGGAAAGTGAGCGACTTGTGGAGGGGGGGGGGGGGGCACTCTGGATAGAAGCCTCAAGGCAAACTTGGTGTTTCAGATCAGACTAGGCAAGTGGCCACAGATGTTCATCATTTTTAATTTCACATTTATTATTCAGGCTCAGCTTTTCACAATTTTAATTTTACCCCCCCCCCCTTTCAGTTTAGAGTCAACAGCTTTCTTTGGCATGGGTTGGGTGCCAAGCACCCAACCTATCCTCTGTAAAGCTGTTGACGTAGTCATATGTGCCATTATTGTTAAAGCTAGTCAAAACAGTAGAGGAGATGAAATTTGACCACCATCTGGTTTATGATGTTAGTAGCTTATAAAAAAAAAAATGCATTTACAGTAATTTTTGGCTGTATACATAACAAAAATTACACAAAGAGACATCTGCCAATCTTCTACTCAGATGAGCAATTATGTAATGATCACTGCAAACACTTTTTTGAACGCAGTTCAGTGTTGTCTGTCACTCTGGGCTTCATGATGTCTGTCGCTCTGGGCTGCTCGCATGATTGTACCTTGAATTTGTATTTTTATTACCATGTGTTCAGTGCATGACTCTTTGCAGGGACTGATGAGTGAGCAACGAATCTGGATTTGTGTATTGTCTTTGGTTGTAGCTTAACCAATGGTGTAGTACTATGTCTGATTAGTAATGCTAACATATTTGTTGTTTAAGCTTCTCTACTGATTAACCCTTTCCTCTGTTGGCTGAGTCAACATCTTTCCTAGGTGTGGGTTTGCAGCCAATCTGCATCAGAGAAACTTGTTAACCAGGAGTATGGCACCCTGACAGGCTGCGTCTGTAATTTGGTTTCAGAAAAAGTTTAATGTAAAAGTGGGTAACAAAACCCTAAAACAAAACACTGCGGCACATGGCATTTGACGTCCATCGTGTTAAGGGGGCAACAGGTCGAAAATTTGCCACTGCAACTAAGGCTGTCCACTGAGCTCCGTTTTAAATGAGATTAGTTCTTTGCAAGCTGGCTACGAGACCACATCAGCGAACTATTTGTGACAGGCACTGAAACTTCAATTTCATGTCAAAAAAAGTGGCCCTTGATGTAGCTGTGTAATTTTCACGAAAATATTTTATAGCTTTTGAGTGCAAGTCATGGCACGAGACACTCTAATCTCAGTTTATTTATATTATCGCAACAATTCCGTTTTCAAATTCCTCATCAAGAGGGCTCTCATTTAAGTACCAGCAGGTGTGGTCAAAACACTGGTTGCTCCAGAAAAGGTCATTGGTCTGGGGCAACAGCTTTCCTGAGTGCACTTGTACCCAAGTGTGCTGAGGAAAGCTGTTGACTCGGTGTAGAAATAAACGCTCCAAAGATCCAGAGACTCCAACCCTCCTGTTTTCAGCGGGAGAACTCCCATTTTTTTTACCCCTTTTCCAAATTATCCCGTTCTCCCGCTTAGAATATGTTTTCTCCCACCGAGATAAAAAATGGATGAGATAAAAAAAAAAAAAATCACCAAACTACACCATTTTAACTCATTTTTTTTTTCAAAATTTTCTCACCCCAGGAGGGGGCGCTGCCCTCCCAGACCCATCCCCCAGTACAGTGGCCGCACTGCATCACATCTCCAGTTTCAACAGTACTCCAGGAGGGAGAATCTCCAGTTTGTATGAAGCTGTGGGTTGGAATCTGAAGATCATAAAACACCTATTAAAAACTAGAGCTTGACAAAGTAAAGTAGTCTCTGAAGATTATGTTACTTAAATAAATCCAGGTGACCAGAGGTAGGGCAGCTGTTGACTTACAATGTCCTTCGCCTGTGGCGGTACTTGAATGGAACATCTTTTTACAAGGAACATGAATCTGAATGAGTAATCCTTATTGTACTTCAGATGAGGAGAACTTAGAACAGCAGGCAGAGAAAGAACTGGGAGCTTTTTTTGTAGCTATATCTGTTATACGCCTGTCTATTTAAATTATCTGAATTTTTGCTATTCATTTATGACAAAATGACACAATATTGGAAGGGTAAGAGCTGCATATACACGCATGACACAGAAACATGACGAGTGGAATTTCAATTTGACTTGTTATGATCAAGAACTTTTCCAAAATTTTGAATCGTTCAATCTCATCTATATACTGGATGCAGTTTATACATGTGCATGTAAGGGCAGGTATTTTGGTCCAGCAAATTAGCACACAACCATGAAATTATAGCCTCTGGGATAAAATTCTTACAAATGGACATAGGTTTAGCCTTCAAGTCAACAGACTTGGTCCTTCATCTATCAACTACATGTACTCACATTTTTTACCTTTCCTCAAAAACTGCTGGATTGATCCTGTTCAAACTTGGTAGGGATATATCTTGTGTAGATCTGTACTAAGTTTATTTATGGTCAGGCTCCAGTGATTTCATTTATATATGTTACGAATTTTTAGTTTCTTTTTTTTGTTTATTTTTTTTTTTTTTGTGGTAAGATCTTAAAAAAAAAATCTTGTCTGAAACCACATGGCTGGGTATCCTTAGAACTTGTTGAACTTGTTCAGCAGATGGTGCTGAGATTTTTTCTGATTATTCAACTTTGTGTCTTTGTAATTTCTGACATTTTCTTCTCCAAACTACAAGCTGTATTCTTTTAAACTTGGTGGAAATGTAACTTGACTTGATTTTAACCACAGATTTACATGCATCTGGGCAATACAATTATTTCCTATTTTGTAAAGAAATATTGAAAAATATACAAAGATCAATAAGATAAAAAAATAGTATGTTAGTATGATTCATGTTGGGATACTAAATTAAATCTACATGTATGTTCATTTATTTTTCTTCAAAACTTCAAACCAGATCCACATCAAACTTGGTGGGGATATATCCAAGCAGGGTTTTAGTAAAACTGGGCCACTAGGTTACATATCTGGGTCACTCCTATCCATGATACTTTCAGTTCAAAGTTAAGCTATGGTCAGCTCAGCTTATCTGAGCTCAGTTCAAGCTGCAGCTTAAGCTCAGCTTATGTTGGGACTTCTGTTGGAGTGAATATATCTGATCTGTGTCGGCCAAGTTTTGGCTCTTTTGGGGTTTTTTTTCAGGGGTTGGGGTGGGGTGAGGGAGATTTATGTTATTTGATCAAAACACAATGAAGCTGTCTCGTAATTGTGACAATATAATGGAAATGCAGATTAGAAGAACAGTCTCCGTATATTTGACTTTTAATATTAAGATAGTGATGCTAAAAAAAAATCGTTATGCATAACCTTTCTAGTATTTGTCTTTCAGGCTATACCCACAGTCAGTCTATTGAGATTGGAAATGACTTTTCTTACATAATTGTGAGACATGGACAGTAATAGTTATTTGTAATACTGTGATCTACTTTAATATACATACATGTTTTTTCACTGACCTTTCAGCCAATACTAACATTTGTTGTCATTTAAAGCTTGGGACATGGAGAAGGTATCAGGTTGTGTGTTGATTTGAAGTTTGGGGCATGGAGAGAAAATCAGGTCTGGAAACTGCAGGCTGGATGTACAAGTGTGCCTGTTGCATGATGGGAATGGAGAGATGGATGATGGGAAATCTGTGATGCTGGTTATGTGGAAATGGATGAAATGTAGTTGGTCAGAGTTTGAATGATGAAGTTATCAGTGAAAGAGAAGCTAAAGATTGAGTAGTTTGAAGACATGGAGTGGGCAATTGAGGTGCAACTGTGATTCATGGATCATTTCACTTGCTTTGATTTTCATTTCTTGTTTAATTTATTTCAGTCATTCGTTGATCACATACCTTTGTGTTCACCCATCATATTTCCTTTATTTTGTTTTGATTTAAAATACATGCAAATCCCAAGTAATATTTTCAATGGCAAGTTTTTACTTTAGCTGAGGAGATTCCTGAAAGTGATGTAAGCATGTAGGTCTGTAAACCTTTACCATGTCCAGTAGACAGTAAATAAGTTATCGCCCTCCTAGAGGAATATAACCATAGCAGATGATTAGATACAGAATGGGGAAACTATGTAGAGGCCCAAGGGAAACTTTAGCAATTTGAATGCCAACATCATGTTCAAATAGGAACATGGATGAGTTTGGTTTAATTGATACCTTTTCAGTCATTCTTTGCAGTGGAGGGAAAATGAAGAGATAAGGGAAAATAATTCTTGTGAGATAAAGGAATTGTGCAAGTGATAAACATTAAAAACCTTTATGCTGCAAAACTGGAGGAAGAAAATTTCACCAAAAAAAAATTTTCACTGTAAAAACAAATCAAATATTACAGTTCTATGAACATGAAAAATATTGTATAGATGCTGTTCATTTTCCATGTAGAGCTGAAGGAAGGAAAAAATATCAAACATCAGGTGCAGCCATTCACAATGACTGTTCGTCTGCAGGCCTCCTATTGGCCCCACGTTCAGTGACTTCGTATCAATTGAAAAGCCAAAAATCTTAGACAGGCAAGTCGACCTTTTTAGGCTGGGAACATTAAAATGTGGATGATGCACCCATCTCTGTCCCAATGAAATCAGCTGACATATAATTGTAACAATGTCTCTGTAACTGAAGTGTCTTGATACTTTCTGACAGCACCTCACGGCGAGCTGGTTCCCGCCAAGATCGTACAGCAACCAGATGGGGACTATAAGGTGGAATACTCGTCAAAGTATACAGGTAGGCACTGCATTAAAACTTTTGATATCTTTGCATTGCATAAAGTCAGGGAAAGCTTTTAGCAGATGTCTAAGTGATTCTTTTATTGCTGCTGAAACAAAACAAACTAAACGTTAAGATGCGTCATGTATTTGGACACAAAGAATCAACTTTGAAAAGTTAACCCCTTTCGGTGCTTAGTGTGAGACATGGTCAACAACTTTGTTTGGTATGTTGGGCGCAAAGCATGAAAGAAAGTTGTTGACATAGATCTTGTCTGCGGAAGTGTAGACGCACCATATGCTGGTGCCTGACTGAAAGGCTTTTGCGTGAGATGTGGAAGTGGGATGATTATAGTACTCGAGGTGAGCATAACTGTTCTTTGTCGCCTTTGGCACTGAAAGAGTCGATATGTATGGTTTTAAACGTCACAAGCAAGGCGAGGAGATAACCTCATCTTTGAGGCTGTCCAATTCCCTGTGTCTGAGTTCCATGGATGAGTGTGGCGCTTTCAGGGATCTTAGTCAAATATGGGACAAGGAACACACATAAAACCAGGAGTAATTAAGGATAGGAAATATGAGAGACTGTGACTCATTTTCTGGTCAATACTCGCCATTTGAAGTCTGATTGCCAATTCGGGCCACCAGAAAAAGTGACGCTGTACATTACTTTGCAAGAAGCAGGATAGAGAGCAAGTGGATGACCTTGCAGAAATATTGAAAGTGAATGGGACTATGACACTGTGAGGATATATGTTTACAACTAACTGTATTTCAACAACACCTAGGGGTCAGCTTGCATGATTACAATTATATTAGTATAATTTGCCAGGCTATTCTTCTGATACGGGGAAATTTGTGTATTTGGATACCTAGGAATGCTTTTGGAATTACTTCCCGTAGCTTTGCACACAAGTGGAACCAGGCAATGCAGGTCAAGGTTACCATAGCTTGCCCTAACTTTACAGTGAAGGTACATCGTAACTATAAAATCAGTTTTGGGTGTCATCATTGCACTAAGGTGGCCAGAGTCAGTAACTGGAGTTTGAAAGGTCCTCTTTATAGGCTTCAGTAGCACCACATTGCAAAAACTGCCTCAGCATGAATTGAAGCGTAAGAAGTTTTCTCTGGTTCAGTTTGAAAAGTACTTAAGCAGCTCCGTGTCATGAGATATGACAGATGGTCTAAACCGTATTTTACCGTCTACCAGGACGTCACACCGTGGAGATCCTGTACGCAGGCCAGGCAATCATGGGCAGTCCATTCTATGTGGAAATCTATGATCCTAACAAGCTACGAGTGGAAGGTACCAAGAGTGGCATGGTGGGAGACCCGACCGGCTTTGAGGGTGAGTTTAGGGTCCAGTTGTACTGTTACTGAGTAACTCAACTTTTCCCTCTGCAAATTTCACATTCAGCATGAATTTTTGCCTTATTTTTTCAAAAATGTTGGTAACTGTTGAGAAAACAAGCAGCGTTGATGGTATTTTTAACTTCCTAAGGTTGGTAAGCAGCATAAAGATTGTTATTATTTCAAATGGAGAAGATTGTAAAATATACAGCGTCATAATCCGCGTGTTTGATCCCGGAACTCTTTGCTTTGGCACGGCATGCTACTATTGGAATGGATACGGTATATGGTGTTACTTGTCATAAGAGACTATACTGTTATGAGAAACCACCTGCCTTTGAAGACCATCTTTGTGAGATCCTTACTCAATACTTCTCATGTTATCCATACCTCCTTGAGAGATGATTTGATTATCTGTACGGGTGGTCTTTAAAAACAGGATTCACTGTACATTTGTGGGACTAAAGAATACTTATTTGGGACATATATGACTAAAACTTCATGTGTATCAAGTACACTGTGTGCGATGATTTTTTCAACAGGTGATTTTATCCACATTGCTGATTTGACAAGAGGAACCTATTTTGCCATGTTTGGTACAAGGAACATTCCATACATAAGGGCACTTCCATGTTAAATGATATGTGCCACAGCAGGACTGCAGTTAATATGAAAGTTCCATATTATACTGCTCTGATGATTTTATTTCAGTGATCAAAACAGAAGCAGGGCGAGCAGAACTTGGTCTGACCATCACCAGCCCTTCAGGGAAAACTGTCCCCTTCGAGGCTCTGCCCACAGCGCAAGGGGATCGCATCACCTACGTACCTCAGGAAGTTGGCAATTACGGCATCTTTTTGACCTATGGAGGCCTGGAAGTGCCAGGTCAGTTGGCGTTGATTATCATCTTTGTTCTGTTGACCCTTGACCTTTGAAGCGCAACACTAAATTTTGATTGGTTGAAGTTTTGACTGTGTTTGCCCTCATAAAATATGGCAGTTTAAATCTAGAGTTAGCTTTGAAATGTTAACTCATTCCATTCTATGGTCACAGGCCTTGGTCAGTGGTTCTGGCACTGCCTGGCAAGTCATGCTGCAGCTGCCCTTGCGGCAGCTGCAGCATGACTTAGTAGGCAGTGCCAGAACCACTGACTTAAGACAATAGGCATGTTGGTACTTGAATGAAAGCTCTTTTCATGAAGAATTTAAATATGCAATTGTCGTCTTAAATCTTGGTAAATATACGTAAATATCAGGGACTGGTATGGAATGAGTTAAATCAATAACCAGAGGTTTTTACAAAGAACAAAGTGCCTCACAATGGCCTTAACAATAACAGTTTGGATGTTGAAAAGGTCAAGGATCAAAATATTTTGCATGCACATACCAACACAACCTTTGAAAAATGCACTTTACTGCTGCTGCTGATTGATCTCTACTGTAATTTCAGCTGCAAAAAAGGGAAAAATCTATGCCATGCCGTGTCCGCAAATCCATTCTACTCTTGTCAGAAGAAGTTTACCACATCCCCCCCCCCCACCCACCACCACCACCAGCCCCCCTTTAAACTGGCCAAAACATGCTGGAAGTAAAATATCATCAACTTCTTAATCTAATTTCAGTGTAAAGTTACAAGAAAGAAAAAAAGAAAGGAAGAAATAAAGAACTGTAGACAGCTGTATCAGAGTAGCTTGCCTCAGGTCAACAGCCTTCTTTGGGGTGGGGTGGGATGGGCACGTCTCAACCAACCCCAAGAAAAACTGATGACACTTCCATAATTAAAAGTAGGAAGAGTTGAACACATTTGATGTTCAGGCTCTTTGTCGTAAAAAAGCGTTTTTTTTGTTGACTAGATCATGAAGTGCAAAAAGTTGTCCTGCATAATTAACTGCTTACAAACTGTAACACTGAAGGTCACATTTTAGTTTGAAATTGTACTTGGTGACCTGTGGATGCTCACATGGTCCATCAAAGTTGTAATTTAGCCAATTTTTTATGGTCAGTTGTTGAAGGAGGTGTGCTAAGCCATAGACCAACTGGCTGTATATACAAACTTTTTGTGGCGAAAGACCTACGAGGCGAAAAAAGTATAGCAACTGTAATATATGTCCAGACATAAATCGTAGCAACAGCTTTCTTTAAGTGTTTGCATAGTGTGGGCTTGACTGCAACCCAGCGCTGACAGAGTGAATAAATTGAAACCAAAAGACCCATTATACTGTTCATAATGAATCGTATAATTGGTTATAATCAGTGAACGAAAGTGGAAGCAAGGGACGCATTTGTTTATCTGCCTGGTTTAGGGATTGTTCTCATGGATTGTGTTGGACGTAAAGAAAAATTAGGAAAGCTAAAACAAATGACACAGAAAATATCTTTGATCCTGATACAGGTTGTAAATGGCCAGAAAGAGGCAACAATTTTGATGCCAAAGATTTTGTTTTTTAGAACTTCTCTCAAGTTGACTTTCACTGGTTACACTTTCCCTGCAAATATCAGCATTCCGTGGCATGGATTGGTTGGTTAGCACTCAACCTATGCCAAGGAAAGTTCTTGATTCCATAACTTAAGGGGGATGCAGTTAAAAAGTACAGTAAAACCTCCCTATACCGAACACCCTTGGGACCAGAAAAAAGTGTCCGGTATAGGGAGGTTTGCTTACACTGGAAGTATATACATGTACTTGGGACCGAGAAATGGTGTTGAGTACAGAGAGGTGTTTGGTATACGGTGGTGTTCGGTTAGAGAGGTTTTACTGTAATCAGAGAACATGCAAAAAAAGTGGGCCACTTTTTTGCTGTTTGGGCCGGTATTTTAGCTTTGATGTCACTCTACAATGGTCATGTGATGATCGTCTGTGGTACTGACTGCTTACCTGTTGCAATCATGTAAAGAATACAGGAGCCAATTAATTAATTATCGTAAAAAAATAATCCTCATTTAAAAAACTCCAGACTTAAAACAAAAATGCCAAGTGCTGTTGCATAATTCCATGTGGCAAACCTGCAGCTGGTGCCTGCATCTGTGCAAACAGAGCCAAGGCAGCCCTCATGAGGGCTACCTTTCTCCCTGCCCTCATTGTGTCATTGGCCTGTCTTAACCCTTTTCCCCTTGAATTAAGACTGAGTCAACAGCTTTCCTCGGCATGGGTTAAGTAGCCAACCCATGCCGAGGAAAGCTGTTGACCTGGGTCATGTTGTCTTGACAGGTCTCACTCTTCAATTCTCAGTCAAATTCTTTTTCATTGCTGTTGAAATCAGTTGAAAACGCTGTAGTAGACGACATTTGACCACCAGCCGGTTTTGGCCGGTTTAAGAGGGAAAGGGTTAAGACCAAGACACTAATCGTCAGCCTCCAGCACTTCACCGGGAAGCCCTTCACAGAGACCACTCCCCAACCACTTCCTGGTGCTTCCCCTTTCATCCCCTGTGACCAGTACTGTTGTGTGTGGTCCTGCGTGCCCTCTATGCATGACTGGGAGTATTAGGCGCGTGTTATTTACATCTGTTAATACCTTTGTGGCACATAAATGAGACACAAGAGATTAGAATATGCCATGTTGTTGTCAATGTAGGGTAGCTGTTAGTGCCAAAAAAGTATTTTGCCTATATCCACTGTTTATGTTCCAGGTGCTCAGGTTTTAGTGTTTTCTTTTTTCTATCTATCTGTCTATCTATCTATCTATCTATCTATCTATCTATCTATCTATCTATCTATCTATCTATCTATCTATCTATCTATCTATCTTTCTTTCTTTAGTTTTTTAGTTCTTTCTTTCTTTTTCTCTTTCTTTTTGTCTCTTTTCTCTTTCTTTCTTTCTGTCCTTCTTTTTCTTTCTTTCTGTCTTTCCCTTCCTTCCTTCCTTCCTTCCTTCCTCTCTGTCCCCTGTCTGTCTGTCTGTCTGTCTGTCTGTCTGTCTGGGTTTCTTGTTTAATAAATCAGATATGGTCAAGGTTTTGATTGGCACAAGTTGATTCCAAATACTTGTACCTGTGAATAGAGTAACAATAACAAGCACTCCCCCCATATCCATCTGTCTGTAACTATTGGCAACCTGTCAGTAACCATTGGCAACCACTTCCACCTGTGTCCATCTGTCATCGGCAGGATGTCTGCCGCCAAGTCTCCAACCCATGCCAAGGAAAACTGTTGATCCCGGGCATGTTATTTGTTATTAAATAAAAAGAGAGCCAGTTCCATATTAAAGTGTATGTAGCTGCTTGCCGTATGTTCTGCTATTTTATGTTACTTAGGGTTAAATGGCTTGTTTTTGATTGTTTAAATAATAATGAAAAATAATAATAAAAAAAGATATGAACAAGCAAGCTCCATACATACCATCCTGGCTTGACAGCAGTGATTAACTCGGTGTCGTTGATAGTACATGTATTCACAAGCCTCTAGTTTTTATCCTATTTTGCAGTTTCAGCAAAATATTATACATGTAGTTCCAGCATAATTATTTAAAGCTTAATTCCAAGGCCATCCGTGAAGTAAAGAATGTGATAATATTTAGAAGGATGTAAGTATCAAATTTAGTTTTGACCATGAAATCATTTAAAGATTGTGTGAGACTATTTATAAGATATAACACAAGATTTTATTGGAAAAGGGTCTAAAAGTGTGGATTCAAATCTTCAATGAATGAATAAATACCTAAAATCTTAAAAAATCTCACCTGAAAATAGTTCCATTCACTGTACCTATTTTATTGCTGTACAAGTTTTACAATATGTAGCATTTGAAATTTATAGAAAATTTCATTTTGTCATAATAAGGCATTTACAAAATCTCGGGGCAAATACGACTAAGCAAAGATCATAACATGTAGGCGGTTCGACTAGTTTCGAAGCTAAGTTTGGGCACACTGTGCCTGAAGCATGCTGAGGAAAGCTGTTGACCTGGACTATTATGGTCTACGAAACTACTGGCATGCTGGTACTTAAATGAACGGTGTTTGTATTAGGAACATGAATATGTCACTCTTGTCATAATTGAAATTAAGTAGTTCAATTTTTAGTCACAGTTCTCACCGAAAGAGCTAATGAGTTGCTATTATATCTTTTCCATCTGATTAGACCCACTGAGGGTCTGCCTGTCTGCGTCCACCACTTTTGGACCGGGCCTGGGGGTGATCTATCAAAGGAGGGACAGGACTCTGTATAATTAACCAACAAACAGGGCTAACACAAAAAGGATAATTAAGCCACTGCTTTGTCCATGGGAAGTAAAAATGTAACAGACAGACAAGTCGGATTGTACTATACTTGTCCAGATTTTATATTCATTTCCATACGAACAGAACTCATTTTACTGGAAACTGTCTGTGCACAAGTTAAAAAAAAAATCCTATATGTAAAACTGCTTTTGAAATGTGAGTGTTACAAAACTCAAGCTGTGTAACAAGTTGTTACATGCATACATATAATGCAAAGCAGTAAGATATTGCAATGTGTTTCAAAGATTTCACTTATTTTTTCTTACACAACAACAATCTCCGATACCTGTGATTGATTGGTAGCCTTAAAGGAGGGAGTGATTTTGCACTTGAGTCAGTTTATAGTAAGTTTGAGCTGACATAAAAAAGCTGCATATGTTTATGTTTTGTTTATTTCGTTTGTATTGTGCACTTTTCCATAAAAGTATCATGATCACAGGTGTATCACAATACAAAACTATCAAAATAATAAACAATAAAACAAGTATGAGTGTAGTTCAATAATACATGAAAGTCCATTAACTCATTCCATACTATGGTCACAGGCCTTGGTCAGTGGTTCTGGCGCTGCCTGGCAAGGGCAGCTGCCGCATGACTTGCCAGGCAGTGCCAGAACCACTGACTTAAGACTATTTTTTTTCTTTCATGAAGAGTCTAAGTGTGCAATTGTCATCTTAAATATAGGTAAATATATGGAAAAATCAAGGACTGGTACTGAAGGAGTTAAAATTGCTGGGCAACTGTCCATGTTGCATCAGGACAAAATTAAAATCCAAAGTTATGTCATAAAAGGAGCCCATAAAACTGACAGTCCACAGTGAGAGTTTAACTCATTCCATACTATGGTGACAGGCCTTGGTCATTGGTTCTGGCACTGCCTGGCAAGTCATGCTGCAGCTGCCCTTGCGGCAGCTGCAGCATAACTTGCCAGGCAGTGCCAGAACCACTGACTGAAGACTATAGGCATGTTGGTACTTGAACGGAAGCTCTTTTCATGAAGAATTTAAGTATGCAATTGTTTTCTTAAATCTAGGTAAATATAGGGAAAAATCAGGGACTGGTATGGAATGAGTTAAAAGATGGGTTTGTATTTCTGTCTTTTCATCCAGAACCCCTTCTTGCCATAGTCATTACCCTATTCCATATTCGTTTACTTTTGCCTAACTGAATTCAAGGGTTGAAGTAAGGCTTGTTGCACTTGTGCAGGGCAAGTAAAAATGTAATGGACAAGTCCAATTGTAGTGCACTTGTCCAGACTTGACATTCATTTCCATTAGAACAGAATTCACTTTTCTGAAACTGTCTAAGGACAAGGAAAAACAGAAGAAGAAAAAAAAAATCCTGACTTCTAAAACTGCATTTGAAATGGGAGTGTTATGAAACTCAAGCTGCGTTATGTTCATACACATAATACAAAACGGAAGGATATTGTAATGTGTCATCATTCATTTTCTTATACAACAAAGATCCCCTCCCATCCTGCTGAACCTTATGATGCAACGGTAAAGGAACGATTTTTTTTATTTTTAAGTCAGTTTATAGCAAGTTGATTGCATGAAGGAATCAAAAGTAGTAAGACGGGACACCCAGGACTCTGTGCACACAGATGTTAAACAATACAATTGTAGTTGTCATAACAGGTCGCTGAGGATGCAAGTGTCGATAGCGTAATACAGTGGTACCTCTTTTGAGAGACCGCCCCTACAGCGGGTCAAAATGTGGTCTCTCAAAACAGGTGGTCTTTCATTAGAGGTATAACAACCTGGAAAAGATAGCACAGTGTTCTGAGAGAGCGGTCTTAAAAAGATATGCGGTCTCTCATTAGAGGGGTCTCTCAAGAGAGGTACCACTGTACATACAATGAGTTAGAAGGGCTGGTACAGATAAATCTACTACAGCAAGCTACTCTTGAGGGCTGGTACAGATAAATCTACTACAGCAAGCTACTCTTGAGGGCTGGTACAGATAAATCTACTACAGCAAGCTACTCTTGAGGGCTGGTACAGATAAATCTACTACAGCAAGCTACTCTTGAGGGCTGGTACAGATAAATCTACTACAGCAAGCTACTCTTGAGGGCTGGTACAGATAAATCTACTACAGCAAGCTACTCTTGAGGGCTGGTACAGATAAATCTACTACAGCAAGCTACTCTTGAGGGCTGGTACAGATAAATCTACTACAGCAAGCTACTCTTGAGGGCTGGTACAGATAAATCTACTACAGCTAGCTACTCTTGAGGGCTGGTACAGATAACTCTACTACAGCAAGCTACTCTTGAGGGCTGGTACAGATAAATCTACTACAGCAAGCTACTCTTGAGGGCTGGTACAGATAAATCTACTACAGCAAGCTACTCTTGAGGGCTGGTACAGATAAATCTACTACAGCAAGCTACTCTTGAGGGCTGGTACAGATAAATCTACTACAGCAAGCTACTCTTGAGGGCTGGTACAGATTAATCTACTACAGCAAGCTACTCTTGAGGGCTGGTACAGATAACTCTACTACAGCAAGCTACTCTTGAGGGCTGGTACAGATAAATCTACTACAGCAAGCTACTCTTGAGGGCTGGTGCAGATCAATTTATACTCTAGAGGGGAAAACTGTTAGCTATCGCATTGGTTTAACAAGGGGGTACTAAGAATATGAACTTCTGCAGCCAATATGATGCACAATTATTGAGATGCATAACATGGCCATGAAAGCTAAGTTGACAGTCCAGTGCAAAATAAGAAAACGTTTGCTTGGAATTGAGATAAGGGGTGGGATAAGACAAAAGAAATGGTTATTAAGGGCATCCAGTAATGAGGTCTGTGTGAGGATCGCTGTGGACAGTCCTCTGATTTTGAGAGAGGAAGGATTGTTGGTATGCTAGTTTGCACACGCACCCTCCAAAATATATATGCCCAATATAAAACAAGTGGGACCAGTCACTTTTTCCCCCGCTCCAGAACATAGTATGTACAATTGATCGTTGTGCTGGTAGCGATTACAGTGGTACCTCTCTTGAGAGACCCCTCTAATGAGAGACCGCATATCTTTTTAAGACCGC
>CAXHWN010000596.1:0-17687 GCA_964020975.1 Hermodice carunculata
CTTCCTCAATGCGGATCACTTTATCCACGGCTTTGGAAAATGTGTCTGCGTTAACTTCAGGGAAAGCCATTCATCGTCACACTCTCAAAGGCGACTGATCATTTTACTATCCCCCAAATCATTTCTCTGGGGTTCAGCTCGCAGCGACGTGGAGGAAATTTAACACTGTGGAAATGAAGTGCTGCAATGACACATTTTAAATCAAATATCGTACCGTGGGCTGCAAGTATTCATCTCTCTCTCTCTCTCTCTCTCTCTCTCTCTCTCTCTCTCTCTCTCTCTCTCTCTCTCTCTCTCTCTCTCTCTCTCTCTCTCTCTCTCTCTCTCTCTCTCTCTCTCTCTCTCTCTCTCTCTCTCTCTCTCTCTCTCTCTCTCAACGCATGGGCTAAAAATTAAATGGACGAGTCGGACAACAGACAGGCAGAATTTCATTCAACATTGGCAAGTGTACAATGTAACGCTGACAGTATTCCAACAATTTATTTTTTGGCGTTATGTCTGCCATACAGTCTGCCAAATTTATTCAGAGAAATACAGTTCACTCCCTCAATACCAGAAGTACCGTGAATGGCGATTTCCACACCCGCGACCAGCACTGAAAAATTCAAGCAATCCCTTCGTTACAAAGGACCGCTTATTTGGAATGGCCTCCCCACATCCACAAGACAAGCCGATGACTTATCAGACTTTAATACGAAATACCTTTCCCAGGCATAAGAACCAGAGTTATACATGTTCATGTTATAAGCCGTGTGTGTTGGTGTCCGTATTTAAACATGTACTTTTCTATCTGTTCTGTTTATTGCTTTTATTGTATATGTATATATATATATATATATATATATATATATATATATATATATATATATATATATATATATATATATATATATATATGTATGTATATATATATATTATTATTATCTTATGTTGTATTGCATTGTGCTATACTATGTTTGTAAATATTGTTTATTGTAACCTGGGCCCGATGGAAGAACAGTTTTAACTAAATCGGCCACCCAGTATAAATATATTTTAATAAATAAATAAATAGAGTCGCCCATGACGGCTATGTTCCACAGCTTGCTGAATTGTCACGACGGCACCCGACTTATTGCGAGACGTGGAGACCGATGCCCTTCCAAGTCAATAAAGGAACTCACGAAAATGACCACAATAACGATTCTGAGGCTTTATACGATTTCGTGACCATAATTTCGTAAAATTGAGTGATTATTCCAGTTTTGTACGAAATAAAAAACTTACACACAAAAGTGAAGACCTTATTTCATTTTGTGGATGAAATTCAAAACTACGCGCACGGAAATAAAACTAGAAAAGAAGATTTGGTTCAAAGCAAATCTGTCTGCGTGCCTTCAATAGTTGCAAATATGAAATTTTACAACTTTTATCCTTTGGTACTTCATATTACATTAAGCTTATGGCTGCATGCAAATTTCAAAGTACAAATGACCTTGACGTTTAACCTTTACAGCTCACATGTAAATTGGGCAGTGTTACAATACCCACAATTTAAGCCCAACAAATCGGATGAAAAGTGACCAAGTTATGGGAAGATGAAACTTTCAAAGCGCCAAATGACCTTGACCTTTGCGCTTTTGAGGTTACATCTTCTTTTAAAAATGAGCAGTGTTTCAATACCTACAATTTGTGTCCAACATGACTAGAATTGGATGGAAATTTGCCAAGTTATGACTGAATGAAACTTTCAAAGGTCCAAAAGACCTTGACCTTTGACCTTTAGAGGTCACATGCAATTTTAAAAATATGCAAAGTTACAATAGCTACAATTTGAGCCCAACATGATCAAAATTGGATAAAAATTGACCAAGTTATGGTTAGAAGAAAGCCACCATCAAAAGTGGGCTTTTACCTTGAAATGACCTTTGAACTTGAGATGACCTCTACCTGAAGTGAACCTTGACCTCAAAAATGACATTTTGGCTTAAAATTGTCCTTTGACCTTGACATGACTTTTGACCTTGACATTTGAGATGACCTTTACCTTGCTATGATCGAACTCCTATACACTTGGAACCACATCTACTATAGTATGTAAGATATTGAAAATTTAAAACTTTAATTAGCCCTCATTTGCATAATTTTGAAAAGCATGACCTCTCATTATAAAAAGGCCAAACTTTTTTCATAGAAGTATAATTGTGCCAAGTTTGGAGTTTCTGCGTGTAATACTTTTCAAATGAAATGTGGGACAAATTTGCCGGTAAAGAAAGAAAGAAAGAAAGAAAGAAAGAAAGAAAGAAAGAAAGAAAGAAAGAAAGAAAGAAAGAAAGAAAGAAAGAAAGAAGGAAATAAATAAATAAAAAAAGAATTCCTAGAAAAACAATATGTCAGTGTTGGCACACAAACACAACAAAGGCTTTAATGAATTCGATGGAACTGATTAGATTTCTTGATTTTCTTTCCCAATTTCGTAAAAAATTTATGCAATTCTGTGAGTTTTAAATTAGAACTTTTGTGGACAAAACTGATAAATTGATTGACAAGTTTGTTGAGAAATTCGATATGGATTTTCTACAGAATCCTACGCTTATTCAATTCCGCGGACAAAAGCGGAAAACTTACAGGGTTTTAAGAACAACATTGATAGGCTTTAACGATTTTGTGGACACGGTTGGTAGCTTTACTCAATTTCGTGGACGTAATTGATAAAATTGTTCGCTTTCGTGACGTGATTGATGAACTTGTGGATTTAGTGTACAAAATTGATCAACTTATGGATTCTGTGGACAAAATTGTTATACTTTATAATTTTGTGGAAGAAATTGTTAGAGTTTACGTCCAAAAAATGAATTGAAATAACCACAAAATTGATGTTACACTTGGCACCCCATACCCTCGCCATCACAGGCATGCACACATGGCCCTGTTTTAAACGCAATCTCAATATTACCTTGCCCGAAAACAAATATGGGATAACTTATCGTCTCTTGATATGGATGCCATTTTAATACATGTAACGTTAGGCCTACATTAATTTTTTTGTCATTCAACTAAGAATTACGTGTCCTATGTTTTCACAAATGTCCAGGCTGCCAGGCGATACAGGTGTACATTGCGATGCGGCATGGGGCCCGATATGATGGTACAGATGACATGGAGAACTTGCACAAACAGCTACCGGCCTGGAGGGACCGCATCTACAACAGTACCATGGGAGGTTGGTTTATAATCGCTTTCTCCGGTCCTCGTCTTCCCCTCCCCTGCCCTCGTCTTTCCTTCACTCCCCTTTGTGATGCTCCGCTTTGTTCTGCTCTCCTCAATTTTCATCCCTTTAACACTTCCTTCCCTTCCCGTCTCGTTTCATGTCATCTATATGGCAAGCCAACAGGGCCACAAAGCGTAGTCGAGGCTCGGCAATGCGTTGTCGAGCAAACCAATCAAATTGCAGTCTCTACTGCGCCTAGTCGAGCCAACCGATGAGATTACAATCTCCCCTACGCGTTACCGAGCAAATGTTCTTTTAGAACGCGTCGCCGCGCACTGGCGACGGGTAGTGGAAAAACCTATGCCTCCCATAGCGTGTCGCCAAGCTATCCTCTTGTAATATGTGTTAGACCTGTTCGACTAAGCGTTGAGAAATTAACGGTCTCGACGACGTTTAGCCGAGGGAACGGATTAAATTTTGTTGTCCACTACGCACGCCACGCACTGACCCCATTAATCCCCTACTCCTTTGGTTTAAACATATTTTATTCACAACAATTTACAATATATATCCAAAAAATAAGTAAGCAATTGGGAAAAAGGGCGAAGGCCTATACTGATCCCTCTTGCGTAAAAGGGGACGAGCACACAGGACAAAACAAGACACACACGACCAAAGAGAAGGTGACAGTATCACATGACAAGACAGAAAGTGGGGCTGAATGATTCATCTTACATAGTTAAAATAGGACTCCTCATAGGCTTCATGCATATTATATGATTTAAAGGAGATTCATCCATATGCGGAAAAATGTACCTGTATACTGTGGAAATGGGCAGGCAATTTAGCCTATACCAGATGGACCGAAACGACCTGTAGCGGAATTAAAATTTTGAACAGCTGAAAAAATCTCATTATTTTCAGTAAAAGTACAATCGAAGAAACCGTATATATAATATTGTCTGTAATGTAAAGCGAGCATATTTTAAAATAATAGAGTAAAGAACAGATCTAGGGACAGTATATATTGGACAGAGAAAAAGATAATGGCATGTGTCCTCATTGGGTGAACAACATGCGCATTTTAGAGTGTCCTTCACACCAATTTTGAAAGATGAGAATTTAATTGACTTGCACCTAGACGGAGACGTGTGTGCATAACAGCAAAAAACCTATTGCCAAAATTGAGTAATTCGGGAAACTTGATGGGCTGGATAACAGGTACATCTGTCCGTGATTTGAACAGTCGAATCGATGATTAATTACGGATTTCTAGAGGCAGCTGATTCCATAGTCTGATAGTTGAGGGGAAGAACGTTTTGTCAAATATGTCAGTATGAGCTCGGAAATGACGAAGATCATACTTACTCCTTTACCTCTTCTATTTCCGAAAAGTTGGAATTTCTATTAAGAAAACTTACCACTTAGAACTGTTTTTCCATTAACTAAACAGCGCCCTGCTGTGCTATCTTGAAACGTAAAATTCGAAAGCCGTTCAACTTCCTGTTTATGTATACACATCTAGTAATTTTACTTCAATCGTGTATACAGATGACACAAACCTATTGAACACTTTGTGCAATTTCAAATGTGATACACCAACACATTCTTCATTAACAGACAGAGTAAATAAAGAATTAATAAAAGTCAGTGGTTGGCTGGCAGTGAATAAACTATTATTGAATGTGAGTAAAACAAAATTTATGATCTTCGATTCAAAACAGAACATTTATCCCAAATCGAAATGCCGAATATGATCATTAACAACCAATTGGTTAAAAGAGGACAGCATTTCAAATTTTCAAGCATCTAAGTTGACCAAAATCTTACTTGGAATAACCGTGTTAATCTTATATCTAACAAATTATCACGAACATGTGGTATACTATCGAAAACTAAAACATTTACTACCTAACAGCATTTTACAACTAATTTATAATACCTTATTCTTATCACATTTGAATTATGGGATAACTGCTTGGGGGTTTCACTCTTGTGGCAGACTTCTTAAACTGCAAAAGAAGGCAATAAGACTGATCAGCAATAGCAAGTATAAAAGTATAATGTACATACGTCCCCTCTCTGTAAAAAAAAACTTAGTTTGCTTAAGGTTACTGATATTATTTCAAAATTATCCTGCATGAAATTTTATTTTATTAGGCCCCTATATGAAAATTATATGTTGCCCAGTTATTACAATAATCTATTACGCTAAAATCAACAAGTACAACAGCTGAGAGACCCAGGTGAACTGTTCTCGCCCAACGCATATTTGATGCAACAATACCCGATATTCCCATTTTAACCCGAACTATGCCAAAAGTACGCAGTAATACTAAATATAATCGTTTCAGTATTAAACACAAAATAACTAACATAATTAATGAAAACGACTTACTTGAGATAGTCATCACAAACACAGTTTTTGCTAATAGCTATGCAAGTAATAACTATGAAACTCACTGAAATACTGTAAATTGTTACATCTGTTATACGCGTTAATCATTTACATTATTATTATTAACAATTTTTATTATCACTTGGTCGACAAATTTTAGTTTTCCTATCTAAAACCTTTTGTCACTAAACCAAAAGCGTGTGATGATTAGAACAACAGTAGGTAACTCTACGTTACTCAAGCGAGGGTGGCCTGCATGATAGCGATTCTCCGGAATCCTAATGCTGTGTCTTGAGGTTCAAACATAAACATGTATTGATGCATGCTGATGTACCAAGTTTAGACCAAATAAAACTTATTGTCAAAATCGGTATCAATATTTGATATACTGGTTATAACCGTTCAACTGCAGGTTGTAGAGACTGTAATTTGATTGACTACTTCGACGAGGCGTTATGGAGAATTTCATTTCGATACGCGTTGTAGAGACTCTATTTAATATCAGTAACGTTTGTCACAACGTAACTGATTAGTCTGCTTGTCTTCAGGTAAAACAGGCCATAAGTTGCTCCACTGCGCCTAGCCGAAGCTCAACTACGCGCAGTGGACCACATATTCTTGCGAACGTGTTGTTGAGACTGAAATCGGATTGGTTGGCTCGACTACGCGTAGTGGAAGCTCTCGGCAACGCGTAAGACATATGCGTTACGGCTCTGCTGGCTTCCCGGACTCGTCTTGTTCATGCTCTCCCGATTATGGATTCTGTTATCTTTACTTGGCGTAGTAGATACGACCATAAATAGATGTATAACTACAGTTGTGGCATGTTTATTTATCTGTTAACAAGATCCGAGTAATATGCATTTTCATAAATTACCCGGCTTATTTTCATCCAGGAAAATTATGTGAGGGTGACCGAAATCTTTTGAAAGGTTGGAAACCGAGACTGAACACGAGTCGCTCCAAGCAACTTTCAGAAACTGGCAAGCAGGAGATGTATGATATAGGTACGTCACTACTTTCGACGCTTCTATAGTTTGTTGTTTAAAAGAACGATCACTCGTTTTCGTGTTTAAAAAAGGGTTACAGATTTATATTTATGGAAAAATATTGAATAGTGGATGGTAACCCTATCACTTTTCGATTGAGAATGTTCCAACACCAGTGGCATTGGGTATGCTTTCCTTATAGATTTTACCCATAATTCTTACCTACAGTGTTTTGGGTTTTTTTTGTTTGTTTGTTTGTTGTTTTTTTTTTTGCCGCGATTTAAACATGCAAATAAATGACTTTTACATTTTTGGAAGCTGGTGGTCGGCTTGTGCCGGAAGGGGTTATTGACTTGAGTCTGGCATGCATTGTCAAAGTTGAATTCACACTAACAGACAGAAAGCACCACCAGATGCATTCAGACAAATTAGGACCTATGTGTCAATTGAACTCACAAATAAGTCGTAGGGACACAAGTCACCACAGAAGAAAAAGATGTTCCAATCAAATGTTTAAAAGTACGGACATAAATGAATTAGGTAATAAATACAACTGATAAACAAGTCGCAGGGACAAACGTCATCATAAATGCAACAGATGTACCGTCCTCAAACACTAAATAAATACATGCATAGATAAATAAGGTGCTCATCGCAAAGAGCGAGCCAAAAGAAGCTTTTGACTATGATCATATTATCTTAAGATATCCCGCGTCCCCGCCCCCGCGTTTTCATTCAAACGCTCTGGCGGAACGAAATTACAAGGAGAAGGACAAGATGTACGAGATAGAAACTACTGGTTGTTGTTGACCAATTTGTTCCTGAATTTGTGAAAGTCTCTTCTGTTCCGCTTTGCGGACACAGAAGTGCAGGGTGATTGCCGATAGTGGGCATTGAGAATGGGGCCAATAATTGAATGCCGATAATTAAATTGCGCTATAGAATTTACAGCATTTACTGCTTTGATCCACAGGATTTAAGAGTGATAGGCAGCCTACGGACTGACTGGGGGTTAAGGACTGCTTGGGAGTCTGTTAAAGATACGATTGGGTTGGACGGCTCAAATCGCCCCGATTCGATGTCCTTGTCACAAGATTGTTGTGTCGGAAGTCCACAGATGTGCCACTAGAAAATCTTACCCTTTAGATTTGTTGTCTCCAGTATGCAAGGCAATTTTTGAAAAAGTCCTTTTCTTGCAGTTATGCTCTGGATTGGAAATTTCGTTTATTCTATAATAAAAGTGGAGGACATTCATACATTTGAAGCATTGTGCAGACCGTTTTACTTTAGCTGAAATTTTGACGTCGTTTACATTTTACCTAACTCCTCTTCAGCTTGGCTGCTCATGTAATATTTGTTTGTTATATTTGTATATAATTTTGTGAATATTTTATTCGTATTATTATCATGATTTATGCTGGCCCCTAGTGAAAACAGAGTTTAACCCTGGACGTGCTCTCCATCCATCAATTATGGCGGCACCGTATACATATTCTTAATCGTGGGTATTTGGGGCGCAGTTTTACAATTCGTGGGTGGCACTGGCCGTGAGTAGTCGATCGCTGGGGAAGTGGGTTTTTTTTTTTAAATTCATACAGGACCCGGACTGTGAGTGATCGATTCCTCATGGCGTAATGCACATTTTCCCGATGTTAATAGATTTGTTCCTTGTTTCTATGTTGTTTATTTCTGTGTTCAATTTTACAGCACAGCGATATTTGGAACGTTATCGAGGTATCCTTGGCATACCTTATGAAAAAGATATGTTCTGGTTTCGAAGCACACGTGTCAGCCGAACAATAAATAGTGCCAAAGCCTTCGCCAGGGGCCTTTTCAATCAAAGCGGTAAGTTGAAATTGCGGTGTCCAAATTAAACTACAGTTTATAAATAAGGAGAATGAGATTGTTTACTGAGAATCAGAAGTAAATACTCGAGATGTACCGTGCCACCTAATATAGCCTTTAAGTTTAATATTGTAAACCAATCCATATTTTAACCTGTGTCGGTCGAGTCTTAAGCCTTCAAAATTCGGCACATGTCGCCTGACTGAAAATGGAATACGCACATATCCACTAAGCCACACCCTCAATTTTAAGATCAGAAAAATAGTTCGGCGATGCACATGTACAAAGTACTGCGTGCAGCATCATCCCAGAATACAAGAAGCAACAAGTCAGAATAATCTGTGTAAATGCATAAACTTCAGTGTCCACGATAGTTATGGGTGTTGCCAACACAGACATATTGTTTTCTTTCTTTCTCTCTTTCTTTCGTTCTTTCTTTCTTTCTTTCTTTCTTTCTTTCTTTCTTTCTTTCTTTCTTTCTTTCGTTCTTTCTTTCTTTCGTTCTTTCTTTCTTTCTTTCTTTCTTTTTTTCTTTACTATTTATTTATTTATTTATTTATGTATTTATTTATTTATTTATGTATTTATTTATTTATTTATTTATTTATTTATTTTTTTATGTCTGCGTGCCAACCAACACATTGTTTTTACTCGCGTCCATGGCACACAAATTTGTCGGGAGTTTTTCTCAGATACTATTATTCCCCAAACCACCAAACTTTTCTCAGATACTATTAGTCCCCAAATCAGCAAACTTGGTGTGGAATAATCATGATGATTAGAATTATGCAAATGAGGGTCAATTAAAATTTTATAATCTCTATATCTTCAAAAATATTATAGATAGACACAAAGTTCTAACTCTCACATATAGGTTTTAGACAACTGGCAAATCCAATAGCATGTAAACAAAAGTTGGGGAATTTTTATTCTTCTTTTTATGTGGCGAAATTCACCGAATTTCGCCACAATCCACGCATGCTAACTATTAACTGCTTGTTGACCTGTGCTTGACCTCCATGGTGCTAGGCAACCATTTTACATCCATAATTAATTAACTTGAACTTGTCTTATAGGCAGCGTTCTATCTATGCATGGTAGCAGGTGTATGGTGTGCAAGGTTTTGGGTCTTGTAGCAAATTAGAGGGGGGGGGGGGGCTCCCATCAACTGTATATCGAGGCTCTCAATAAAATACAGAGAATCTCTTTCTGTTTGTGCAAGACCAGATCTTCTCCAAGCTGCCATATGTACCAGGCAGGCTATAGTTCCCACTAGTGCTGCACAGAGCTGTCAATGCACCATGACTGAGACTGGTATTCTAGCTGATCTGTTTTTGCCTGAGGCTATGTCAGTCTGCTGAGCTTATCAGTCCAAAGGGAATCAGCCAACCTCTGGACTTCTGGGCAGAACAAGCCTGAGTGTACCATCTGTTAAGATTAGACAACTTAGCCAGACCCATCAAAGTATGGTCTTCCAGTCCTGAATGACTGTTTTTCACAACTTTGTGAATTTTGAAAAAGTGTGTGAATTTGTGTCATCACAGTGGACACTTTTATGTCTTTGTTTTCTTGTAACCAGTGAAATGAAGCCTATTCTTCATAGCCAATACTGAGACAGTATAGTGCTTGTCTGAGTTCACAGGTACATGTACATGTACTTTTTTTGACAGCTTCTGTAAAATTTGTTTATGTAATAAAGGAAGAAAGTTTTTTTATTGCATGTATACACCTCCCCTTGAATTATAATATATATATACACTGTACATGTATATGTGCATGTATGAATAATGGAAACGTACATACACACATACTCATCCATACTGCCCAGAAGGGCTGACCCTCTCAGGACTGGGCACTTTTCTCTGGTCCCAAGGGTGTGCCCACTGTCGAGAGGTTTAACGGTATAAGTAAACACTGGAATTCTTTTTCTTTCTTTCTTTCTTTCTTTCTTTCTTTCTTTCTTTCTTTCTTTCTTTCTTTCTTTCTTTCTTTCTTCCTTCCTTTCTTTCTTTCTTTCTTTTTCTTTCTTTCTTTCTTTTCTTTCTTCTTCACGACCAAGTTGGTCTGGAGATTTTGTCAAGCACTATTTTTTCGAAAACCAGCAAACCTGCTATGGTGACTGACCTAACCTGTGAAATTGTACATTTCATTTGGAATAATCATGATGTTTAAAAGCATGCAAATTAGGGGCAATTAAAATTTTAAAAGCTCCATATCTTCCAAACTATTGCAGATACTCAATATTTCAATGTGCATATATAGGTTTGTAACACCTGCCAATATAATGGGCAGTATAAGTTTTAGAATTTCCAACTCTGTTGAAGCTTTAAAAAATTTCAAAGTTGAATATCTCCAAAACTATTACACATAGACATACCATCCCAACTGCTGTTTGTAGGTTTGTGGCAAAGCCGCATCCAATGAACCATGAACCAAAGTTGTAGGATTTTAATTTATGCAAATTAGGTGAACCTGCAAAATGTAAATCTTGAACAGCTTCAAAACTATTATAGATAGAGGTGCCATTCTTTCTTCAATTTATTTGTTTGTGGCAAAGCCCCATCCAATGAACCACAAACCAAGGTTGCAGTCTTTCAATTTATGCAAATTAGGCAAATACACAAACTTAAAATGTTGAAAAGCTTCAAAACTATTATAGATAGTAGTTTCATTCAAACTTCATTTTATAAGTTGGTGACATGGCCACATCCAAAGAACCAAGAATCAAAGTATATATATATATATATATTTATATATTATATATAAAAGAAATATATATATAGATAGATTTATATATATATATATATATATATATATATATATATATATATATATATATATATATATATATATATATATATATATATATATATAAAAGAAAGAGAGATGGATAAGATATATGCTTATTCTATGTTCGAGATCCTGAAAAGGTGAAGTTTTGATTAAGTGGACAAACCAGTATTTCATGTTTAAATACATGTCGACAATTGTTAGGCCATGACAATGAATGATGTGATTTTTGTGGATACGATACTTTGGAAAATTTCCGTTAATTTTTAGTTGTCAACTGTACGACGATCCAAGGAATTTGCATTTTCGGAAGCTTCGATAAAAATATCAAAATTTCAATCGATTCTATGCCCAGTGGAACTTTCATGCTTCATCGATGCCCGCTAAAATGTAAGAGTTCAGATATTTGTTTCCAAAAACCCATAATAACAACATTTTGAAGACGTAGGTCGTCAATTTCTTAGAGACGCGTGTGGTTTTCGTCACCAAGTAATTTCTCCCCAGTAGCCAGAAGTCAACATACACGATGTTCCCGCCCCCCCCCCCCCCCAACCCTCTATGTGTGCGGAGCAAATGTAGAAAAAACATTAAAAAGTCGACGCAGAGTTTTGGAATGCACTGCCAGCACCAGTAAGCTTTTGTGACGAGAATGATATCAAATATCCTGACAAAGGTATTTTCCATCTTGGCATACACATTAATAGGCATATTTTTTTTCTTGTCTGATAGCACAAGTGAAAACGAAACGAAATGAACTTTATTGACTGCCCTACAATGCATATCCGTAGCAATCTGTCAGGTTACACAAATGTAAATAGTCTTTATATACAAACCCAAATACAATACAAACACAAATGCCAGAAAGGGGTTAAAGTAATATACACACAAAAACGGTGTACAGTATGTACACCTGAGGCTAATGCCACACATACACCCACAGACAAAAATCCCTAGACTAACACCACCAGTCACAAGTTTTTTGTGTATGTACGCAAATAAAATCGATCAGATAAAGTCAGTAAATTTAGTTCATGAGGGGCTGCCCGTAGCATTTATAAATTAGTTTTTATAGGTAAGTGATGCTAACCACACCCTATAAAAACAAAATGATACCAAATGATACAAATGATGAAAAAAAAAAGAGTTTGCAAAACGAGTTTTATATCTTGGTATGAAAGGTTTGTCTTGGCGCTTTTTGCGTATTTGCCTTCACTTTTTACAGGCATGGATCCAAAGGAACTTGATAGGCTAGTAAGCAACATCAGTATGGTTATTCCCCCCTTGGCGACGGACTGGGTGTTAAAATTTTATGAAAACTGTCAAAAATATATAAAGGTAATATTGCTCTGCCTAATATATTCAGATTTTATCCTGCATTATTTCTGCATTACACAAAACACAATTTGTATTCGGCGTTATCACGCGTACAATGGAAGCGCATGTTTATACTGTCAAAATGTATCAACTTGCAAACAGAATTGACAAATACAACAATATGTTAAAAACTAGACAATGTATTTCCTGTGAAAAAAAAGTTTATTTGATGTTATCAGAAATGATAACATCATGTATCCGGGAACACCTTACCGAACTTTGTGATATTGCCGTCCTTCAGTGACATGCGCTTGTCAATGTAATGCATTCATGCTAAAATAGTAAAATAAATTTTATAAACGCAAGTTAAAGGTGTCTTTAAACGAGTAATACAATACAATGCACCACTGAAGAATAGTTTTGTCTTTGAATTCAATAACGTTACCAGATCGCCTTCGTACGAAATTATTAAATCAGCTACCCTATGGGCGCAATTAATAGATTTTTAATTGATAATTGGAAAACACAAATTTGAACTGGATGGATTGATGTTTTTGCTGACAGAAAAAGATAAGAAGACCCAGTGTCTGTTTTTGCACGTGGACATAAAAAAAATGTCAAGTGATGTACCTTCCGCTAGAAATGGTCGTCTGGTCATATGACTGCCTTATTTGTTTCTCTTCTTTCACACATCTCAATACGATGAAAAACCTGGTGATTTTCGAACCAATTTTTCTATATGGACCATACCGTCAGTTGCTTGGATCCGTAAGGGTAGAGAAGACACCCGGCACTCAAAGTACACTTTGCTAAATATGTAATGCCAGAGTAGCTTCTTTTAAAGTTTTTTCTTTTAAAAATGATGAGTACCGTTTGACCAAGACACGCACACATCTGCATGGTAACATTCATTTGGAATTGTACTCTATTTGCAGGAAGTGGACGACTTTGATTCTGCAGAACAAACTAAATTTTACAAGGGGAAACATTTTGATCAGTTGAAAGCTAGCCTCAGCAAAAGATTGGGGATACCATCGAAAATGTTGACTTTAAGTAGGTATATTTTAGCTAAGGACAACATGTACTTTTCCTGTAATAATTTCTTTCATACCTGGCGACTTTTTTCAGGTATAAAGTGGAAATGGTGAAAGCAGAAATGTTAATTCGAGCGTAACATTGGTCTAGGATGATAGAAGTACCGCAAAAATTGTCGGGAACCTTGGAATATTGGAGGTCATCTTACAGCCTCTCAGTATATATAAAATTGAAGAATTCAGTAACTTTTTCCTTCACAAATGGCTTACCTGTGCGTGAGTGGGAACAAATTACTCGGAACCGAGTTACTCAATATCCAATACTATGCTCAATGCATCAATTTGTCAGCACTCTAGCACTCAATTTGTATGAAAAAACATTCATTAATTTATTATTTTTATTTTAAGTAGAAATACATGGGGCAAAAATGTATTCGTTTGTTAATGTCATCTGCTTTTATTCAGAAGTGCTCTGAAATGCAAAGCCAATGTGAACTTTAGCTTCCCACAATTTCTACCTTGCGGGACAAGCACTTCTTTTTTCAATACACTATTACTTGTGGGTCAGACTGTATTGGTTGAAATATCTTTATTTTCAAATGGAAACAAGGACAACGCTGTATGCAGATCCCACTTGAGGAGGCCAGAAAATATCGTGCGACAGTAAGAAACAAAACCTCGCATATAGGTCATCACGCCATGGATAGAAATGGGCATGTTGAACTTCTTGAAGGCAGCAAGAAACGCAAAGCTGTTAGACCACAACATTCAGTGTGATGGGTTAATATCCCAGCTAATCTGCGCAACATTTAACCCGGAACTATCGCTATACGCTACTTTTTGTGAGAAAAAAAGTTGCCTCATTACGAATAACCAAACACCATTTTAGCACCAAAGCCATTTAAATATGCAGATAATTGCGTCATGCAGGCCAGGTGAGGAATCGGGTCAGGAAAACAAAGGGGACCATTTCAGAACCATGGACAGAAAGGGTAAAATTAAACTAAAATTTTTCACCTGTTGCCATTCCCTATTTTCAGCACACGACAGGAAATACATTTTGTGGTGTTTTAAAATGATTGTATGTGATCTTATACCATAACTAGAATATTCTATATTCTCATAATGGTAGCCGGGTCGCTCCCTTGTTATTATATTTTACATTCTCAGAACCAAATGTGAGTGGACGGCCGAATGGTTGAGACCAGAGTGATCAGTTCCGGGTGGTCCGGGGTTTGAATCCGGCACTTCATCGTGTTAACTTTTGTTGTATTCTGTTCGTATTGTTTTCGTTCTCTTATTTCGTGGGTGCTTTAGTGGCATAGTGAAAATGTATGTATTTATGACCTCTCCTGTATATCTTTGTTCCTTATTCGAATGTAAAATGATTTTGAAGGAGGTCACTGTTGTCAACGAGTTACTTATAAAGCATACTGACCAACTGAACTTAAATTTACACACCATATTGAAAGTAGACGTATTGCAAACTTGTGAAATATATCCACATATATACACATGTATATGGCCATGAAATACAAACTTTAATATTTTGTTGGGTTAAATTTAAAAGTGTTTTGTAAAATTATGCATGCAAGATTGGAAAAAAAGCAAAGTGCACGTGACATGTTTGTGAAAGAACTAACACATTGTTTTGAGGGGCAAAGGCGTTTGTTTGCTGGTTTGTGTTTACAATAAGGTGTCAAGCTTAAGTATAAAAGTGGAAGTCACTTCCGGCATGGGTAAAAGGTTTCTCGGTGCATTTTGAAGGGAAACGTATAAAAGCACGTCGCGGATGTACATTCGGAGACAGAGGAATCGACGACATTCAGCATGCCTCGTGGCAGAATCCTATCTGCCGATATCAAGTAGTGTATCAGATCTGTTTATTCGTATTTCCTGGATGAGTTGAAAAGAGGGAAACCAAGAATAGCTGCCAGTAAAGTCCTGGACAGACTTGCTGCTGCTCTACAGCTCTCTAAGCCCAGTGTCTGCAGAGTTATAAGCAAAAATAACAGAAGCGCTGATTCTTCGAAGACAGGGGAACTTGCTTATGACTCTTTCACTATGGTAGTCACAAGGCAAAGAATGCACCGATTTTATAGCGACAAGACCTTGCCTTAACAGATTGAAAAAAGTGCTGGAAGAAGAAGGTGGAGTGTTCCTGTCAAAAGCAACTCTCGCCCGTGTACTGCAAAAACTTAGTTTTGAATACAGAAGTACCAACACCATTCAGAAAATATTTTATGAAGACTCCGGTATGATTGCAAGAAGAAATGAGTATATCAGGGAGGTCCATCAGTTCCACACGGCGGCCTACAAATGGACAGACCAGCTTCCTGGGTAGGAGACTGATAACCACCGTCCTATGACCAAGGAGGCTACACCTCCTTGCCATGCCCGATGAAGCACCTGTACTTCCCAAGAAAACAGCTAGCAGAGGCCAGAGAATAATAGTGTTACACGCAGGGTGTGCCAAGAATGGGTTGTTTGAGGATTATGAGCTTGTTTTTCAGGCAAGGAAAGCAGACGGAGATTAACATTGTGGAGATGAACGGCACAACTTTCATCCATTGGTTTGAGAACACATTGATGCCAACTCTGAGGGAGCCTTCGTGTCATAGTGATGGATAATGCAAGTTACCACAACATATCAGAGACCAGATCCCCGTCATCGAAGAGCCGAAAAGGAGACATGGAACAGTGGGGGCAGGACAGACACATCCAAGTACCCCCCTGCATTTACCAAGCCCGAAGCGTACAAGCTGGTCAAGTCTCATAAGCCTGAGCCTGTATACAAGACTGATGCCATTGCAGTACTTCGTGGCCACAGGGTTTTGAGACTTCCTTCATGTCACTGCGAGCTGAACCCCACATAAATAATTTTGGGGATAGTGAAAGGATCAGTAACCCTTGAGAATACTTTAAAACTCAAAGATGTCAAGCAAGTGACGACAAATGGCTTCTCGAAAGTTAACGCAGACACATTAGCCAGAGCCGTGGATAAGGTGGTCTGCATCGAGAAAGACTTCATGGTGACATCGGGAGTGGAAACAGCAGTGACGAGAGCAACAATTCTGATAGTGGTGCAGACAATGACAGAGTGAAGGGCAAGGAGAAAAACCCTGCATACATGGCCGTGACAGGAAATTCGATAAGACGCTAATACAACGAGTTGAAAATTAATGATGTACAAATCATACCAATGCAAAATCTTCAACACCAAACAGAACCAAAATCATCAAATCAAAGAGAGAGAGAGAGAGAGAGAGAGAGAGAGAGAGAGAGAGAGAGAGAGAGAGAGAAGGAAAGAAAGAAAGACGGAAAGAAAAAAGGACGGGAGGGAAGTAGGAAGGAAAGAAAGAAGACAGGAAGGAAGGAAAGAAGGAAAGAGAGAAAGAAAGAAATTTATGATAGCAGCCCCAGCCCAGCCCCAGCCTCCCAAGAACATTTCTGTCACGATACAGGGATACTGGAACCCCCTACTCTCACAAAAAAAATCATCAAATCATGGAGACAAAAAAGAAGGGATATATATATATATATATATATATATATATATATATATATATATATATATATATATATATATATATATATATATATATATATATATATGTATGCATGTATGTATGTGTGTGTGTATGTGTATGGAGAGAGAGAGAGAGAGAGAGAGAGAGAGAGAGAGACAGAGAGAGAGAGAGAGAGAGAGAGAGAGAGAGAGAGAGAGAGAATTCTAACATTGTTGGTCCGTACAATTTACAATCAAGCTATATCTTTATCGGTACTCAATAGGAACATAAATGTATTTGAGAAGCATAAAGGAAACAGATCTTTTCCTCGGGTAATCTTCCCTCACAATTTAAACACAGCAAAAAGTGAAATACAATGCAAGGATAATCAAAGTCTGGTTTTATCTATGGAGTGGTCTTTGTATGTATGTATATATATATATATATATATATATATATATATATATATATATATATATATATATATATATATATATTTATATATATTTATATATATACATATATATATATGTGTGTGTGTGTGTGTGTGTGTGTGTCTACATACATATATATGTATATGATATATTTATGTACATGAATACGCGAGAGGCAGCTGAT
>CAXHWN010000597.1:0-16000 GCA_964020975.1 Hermodice carunculata
TAAATTACAATCCTTTTGAAATTTTAGAGCACACATACATCGATCACAATGGGTAATGAAGAAATAATATCGGATAAACTCGGACATGTTCGACTTTATCTAAATGTGTTGTTCGAGTTTAAATTAATATTCGGATAGCCTAATATCGAACACAAAAAAGACGCTCGTTTTAAGTGTAAAAATCTGCTTTTTCTGGCCATGGCCTATGTAGAATTTAAAATGCTACTTTCGTAGATCTCAGTTATCACTAACTTTCTGCAATAGCAATATTTAATCCTTAAAGAGTGTATCCTTAGCAATAAATACTTTCATATGCCACGAACATGTGCTTGACACCGTTTGCTTCCGACACTTGGCTTCCCGCGGCCAAAGTAATTATGACAAGTTTGGATTTTTTGTTTGTTTTATTTATAATAACTCTGTACTGTATTTTTATCTGCTTTATTTATAATTATTCTATTTTAAGTTAGAAATATAGCTGTTTTGTTTATTTTTTGTCTGTCTTATCTTTGATTATTCTGTTTGGAATATTTTTTTTCTTTTTCGTTTTTTTTTTTCTTTCTTCCTTTTTTTTTTTGGTTTGGTCTCGGTTTCATTTATAATTATTCTGTTTTAAATGCAATATCTGTTTTTTTTTGTCCGTTGTAATTATAATTACTCTGTTTTAGATGACAAATATCTGTTTTGTTGTATTTTTTTGTTTGTTTTATTTGTAAGTATTCTGTTTTCAGTGAGAAATGCAGCTGTTTTGTTAATTTTTTTTGTCCGCCCTAACTATGATTGTTGTGTTTTAAATGAAAAATATGTTTTCTTATTTTTTTCTGTTTTATTCATAATTAATCTTTTAAATGAGTAATGTATATGTTTTGTTTTATTCATTCATCATTCATTCATTTATTTATTTATTTATTTATTTATTTATTTATTTATTTATTTATTGTCTGTTTTACCTATGATTATTCTGTTTTAAATCGGAACTGGGTTTTTTTTCGCGGTCCTGTTTGTCATAGGAATCGCCACCACACATACTGGACATTGCCACAACTTTCTAGCACATTCCCATAGAGATTCCATTCTGATTTCAATTATTATTCCAGTTTCACACTGCCAAAACATTAAACATGCATTTCAATATAGTGAAGTAGTAGTATAAATGGTGTGCATTATCAGTTGTCTATGTTTGAGGTCTACGATGTATAAAGACTAAAAATTATCAACGTGTTTGATGTTCGTTTACTTTGTTATTAATGAATGATCTGAACTATGAAAGATTACCAAGGTATCGCGTAACTTTGGTAGAAACACATGAACCCCGTTTATTCCACTAACAAAAGAGTAATTATGTTGCAGAGAAGGTATTCCAGTCATGCCAGTGTCATATAAATAAATAAATTCTAATCTAATATTCCAGTCATGCCAGTGTCATATAAATAAATAAATTCTAATCTAATAATGATGTAATGACCGTTCCATGCTACTCGATCCCTGGAACAAGCGCTCCACACGTTATCCCTGCAATGACCGTTCCGCATCAGTGAAACGATGGAACAAATAAATGTATTAAAAATGTCAATAAATTATTCAGAAGAGTTTGCAAAGGTGAAGTTGTCAAGATGGAACCAAAATGTGCTCCAAGAATTGATCCATACGGAGCCCCCGAGGGGACATGGAAGGATTTTTTTTTTATTTCGTTCCCTCGAAATAAATATTGCGCGCAATACTATTTCGTTCCCTCGCAATACCTATTTCGTTCCCTCCCAATACTATTTCGTTCCCTCCCAATACTATTTCGTTCCCTCGCAACGAAAACAAATGTTTACCAATGGCCCCTATGAACTAATCTGAAGCCCTGGAAGGGACATAAAAGTATATATTTATACATTTCATTCCCTTGCAATAAGTATTTCGTTCCCTCGCAATACTATTTCGTTCCCTCGCAATACTATTTCGTTCCCTTGCAATAAGTATTTCGTTCCCTAGAAACACTATATCGTTCCCACGCAATACTTTTTCATTCCCTCGCAAAAGGATTTCGTTCCCTCGCAATAAGTATTTTGTTCCCTCGAAATACTATTTCGTTCCCACGCAATACTATTTCGTTCCCTCGAAATACTTAAATACTTTTCCGTATCTTTCAATTGATGCTCATTGCGCTGGAGGTGTATTTGTACTATAACATCAATTTTCGGGGGGGGGGGGGGGTCATCTTAATACATGTTCTTGACAAAATGTTATCAGGGCGATGGCTGCATGCAACTTACTGGTTCTTCTCGAGAAGATCTCGTAAACATATACTTTGGCCTTGGCATACCACACAAAGTCATTATTGCGGTGCCGCCAAACACCAAACAAGAGGACTGTGACAGTCCTGTGCTCAGCTGACATGTACATATACCCTTGCAATTCTTTAAGATTTGCCCCCCCCCCCCCAAAAACCAAAGAAATTCATAAACAATCCAAAATTCAATGGAGCATGTCCATTTGAACAAATATGGTAGAAACCCACCCAAGGTACATTGCCATCAAGTTTGAAGTTTATCTGGAAGACAGTTTTGGAGAAGTCAAAAATATGAATTAGCATTAGAATTCCCATTGACTTACATAGTAGTAAATAGGAAAGGTGCATTTACCGATAAGTACCCGAATTGATTGAAAAAAAAAAATGTTCAAAATCATTCAGGACTCCACAGCCATGTCACCTAGTGAACAAATTTTGTTCGACCATTCCACAAGGAACATTTCCACCAAGTTTCAGCTTCATCATCGGCGGTTCTGGACAAAAAGTCGAAAATAGCAATAACTAACACACACACACACACACACACACACACACACACACACACAAAATCATAAAGAATTAGACAAAAATCGCAGCGCCACCTGGTGAAGGTATATAGACGTAGGAGTCCCTGGGAGTGTACCTGTCTGATATCAAAGCAATCAGGTGAGCGGTTTCAGTGAAAAGGATTTTTTAAGATTTTGCTCCAAAAAAGAACAAATTTGAACAAATCTGCTAAAAACCCACCCAAGGCCATAAAGTTTGAAGTCAATCTGACAAACGGTTTTAGAGAAGTAAAAAAAATGTGAATTACAATTAGAATATCCATTGACTTGCCTAGTAACTAATAGGAAAGGTGCTTTTACCGATAAGTACCCGAATTGAAAAAATCTTTAAAAATTAGGAATCCAAAGCCATGCCTCGTAGTGAAAAAAAATGTTTGACCCTTCCACAAGGAAGATATCCATTAAGTTTCAGCTTAACTTAAGGTTCTGGAGAAGTCGAAAATAGCAGTAACACACAATAAATCATAAAAAATAGACGAAAGTTGCAGCACTGCCTGGTGAACAAATTGAGAGCTAGGAGTCCCTAGGAGTGTTTCTGTCTGTGTGGTATCAAAGCAATTGGGTGAGCGGTTTCAAAGAATTTTTCTTAGATTTACCCCCCCCCCCGAAAAAATAAGATTTACCTTGTTGCAAATCTACGTACCTTAGAAATTAGCCAAATTTAAGATGTTTAAACTTTTCAATTACATATTTTGTATACTTTATAATTTGAATGAAAGTTGAATGGCCCCTATGTCTAAAATAGCTTTGCTATTTTCAGACATTTAAATTTCCCAGTGTGCCTAATTATCATAAATACAAATTTTACACATGCACTCTTATTCATTTCATGCGCCTAAAACAAACTTATGAATTGACGTTGGATTGACACTTGTATTGTACTCCTGAAATAGTTCAACATTTAAATTTCCAGGTGTGCCTAATTAGCCTAAATTATAATTTTACAACTTTCATTTCCAGCTCATTGAATGCACCCGTAAATTGATACTTTTATATATGTTACTTTCGATGTTACTAAACATTTAACATTCCGAGTGTGCCTAATCAGCATAAACTAAAATTTGACAATTTTCATTTTAATTGAACTGGATGCGCCTGTAGCACAAACCTGTGAATTGAAGTTGGTCTGACATCCCTATTTATAATACTTTGATGACATTAAACATTTGAATTTTCCGACTGCATGTGACTAATTGCTTGGTATGAATTGAAATTCTGCAACTTCTGTTTGCACGTCATTGGATTTGCCTATGGCACAAACCCAGGTATATTGAGCATGGAAAGGCGCATCTGTCCAGAGTAGTTTTGGATATATTTAATACAAAGAGAAACTTAACAAACCTAATTCAGTAAGCCCATGTACCGTTTGAACACTCACTATCAAGTCCGATATTATAAGAGCAAAGTCCTATTTCGTACCATTTACTGGAAAACTTCATAGTTCTTAATCATTACAGCAACTTAATTTATAAAAGGAACAAATCATATTCATAAAATCTGAAATTCAGAAGAAAGTTTTAGGCATTATTAGCCTTTATAAAATCGGGTCATCATCGGGGAACCGGCGCAAGACTTGTTTCGGTGCCATTAACCCCCAGACAAGTCGTTCTGCTGACTGGCGGCACCATGTTTGCATTTCCAATAGAAACATCTGAGCTGATGTGTTACGGAATAAAGCGAACATGATGCTCCTTTGTTTATAGGCCTAATTAAAAATGTAGCCCACATTACATAAATGCAATGAAACTACTTAAATCTATACCTAACATTCATGATTAGGCCAACCAAAATTGAATCATAAAATAATATGGCAGATGTAAAATTTCAATTGCCTCAAATTGGCAAAAGTATGAGAGAAAGATTAATTATTTTAAATTAAAGGATCACACAAAAAGGCAACGTGGTGCAAGAATGCCACCGCTACCTGGCCTATCGCAATTATGTAACCTATTTGAAATAAATCTGCTTGATGTTTTATTGCCACAACATTTCCTACATTAACTCAGCAGGATGACCTTGACAATACCACCAGAGCATGGAACAATCACTTCATTCGTCGAACGGGAATGCAAACAACGTACTCTTGCAATCGCGACGTGTGTGTCATGTGCATGTTAGTTAGGGGTCTGCCCAGTTGTCCTACAGTCCATTTGTAATGCAAGATGGGAGTTAAGGTCAAATAAGGTGACGTGGTGCGGTGACATGGTGGTGAGGTGAGGTGAAATGAGGTGAAGGTTAGGTGACATGGGATGAGACGAGATGAGATGAGGTGAAATAAGAAGAGGTGACATAGGGTGAGCCAGGCGAGGTCAAGAATGTGATGAAGTAAAGTGCCGATGTGAGGTGAGGTAACAAGGTAAGGACACATGAAGTGAGGTGGTGGTTAGGTGAGAAGCGATGTGGGGTGAGATGAGATGAGATGAGGTGACGTTAGGTGAGATGGGGAGAGGTGAGGCGTGGTCAAGTATGTGATGAAGTGAGGTGGTGAGGTGAGGTGAGGTGAGGAGACACATGAAGTGAGGTGATGGTTTTGTAAGGTGAAGTGGGGGTCAGGTGAGAAAAATGTGAGTTGAGATGAGGTGAAAGGAGAGGAAGTGAGGTTACTTTAGATGAGATGGGAAGAGGTAAGGTTAGGTCAAGAATGTGATGTGGTGAGGTGGTGGTTCTGTGAGGTGAGGTGGTGGTCAGGTGACAAGAGATGTGAGGTGAGGTGGATGAGGTGACGTTAGCCCAGGTGAGATGGGGAGTGGTGAGGTGTGGTCAAGAATGTGATGAAGTGGGGTGGTGACGTGAGGAGACACAGGGGTTGAGGTGGTGGTCAAGTGAGAAGAGAAGTGAGGTGAGGTGAGGTGAGACGAGATCAAGAATGTGAGGAGGTGATCTGAAGTAACGAGGTGAGGAGACATGAAGTGAGGTGAGGTGGTCAGCTGAGATGAGGTGGGGTAGGTGAGATAGAATTTGGTGAGGTGACATGAAGAGGTGAGGTAAAAATGTAGTGAAGTGAGGTGAAGTAACAAGGTGAGACATGACGTGAAGTGGTGGTGTTGTAAAGAGAGCTGGTCAGGTGCGAAGAGGTGAGGTAGTGAGGTGAGATGGGATGATGTGAGGTTAGGCTAGGTTAGGTCCAATATGGCGATGAGATGAGGTAAGGTTAGGTGACATGTGAGGACACCTGGGTTGTAAGACAAGTAGGGGTGTATGACCACTGTACAGACCCCGGAAATTTCACAAAACTTGAACCTTTTTTCTGCAAAGCTTGCCACACAAATTCAATCTGCCGTTCACCGGTATTGCCCGCTCTGTCACCCTCTGCTCGGCTCCCTCCCACACCCTCAAATTTTAAGAGATCACCACGTCTTGTTGCTTGGTAAACCATTACCGCCGGTCTTTTTATTTGAAAGACCTAACATCTATGAAGGTGTATAACTGTGCATTTTCCCCATTAGCAGAACTATTGGACTACCGGTAGGGCAAATGGCTCAGTGTCCCAAATGTCATCTCTTTTGTTTTTCATGAAGAATTATATAGGCGACTAGTCGATATTTCACCTCTGATTATCACATTTCATCTCACCTCACCTCACCTCATCTCGTCTCCATACTGGACCTAATTTAGCCTCACCTCACCTCATCTCATCTCACCTCATCTCATCCCATCTTACCTCACCACCTTACCTTACCTCATCTCTTCTCCCATGACCACCTCACCTCACCTCACTTCACCATATTCTTGACCTCACCTTATCTTTCACCATCACAGCCCACCTCACCTGGTCTCGTCTTGTCTCATCTCACCTAACCTCATCTCCCCTCACTATCTTACCTCATCTCTTCTCACCTGATCACCTCTCCTCACAACACTACCACTTCACTTCCTCTCTCAACTCGCCTCATCCCATCTCACATAACCTCATCTCATCTCAGCTGACCACCTCACCTCACCACCACCTCACTACATGTCTCCTCGCTTCACCTCTCCCCATCTCAACTAACCCTAACCTCACGCCATCTCATCTGACCTCACCTTACATCTCTTCTCACCGGACCACAACCTCACCTCACAAAACCCCCACTCACTCAATGTCTCATCCCCTCGCTACCTCAACTCACTTCCCCACATTCTTGACCTCACCTAGCTCACATCATTTCACTTCATCTCTTCTCATTTCATCTTACCTCATCCCATCTCACCTCACCATCAGGCCACTTCATCATATCACTTCAACTCACCATCTTGTATTAGAAGTGGGCTGTAGGACGAGTGGGCTGTAAGATAACCCCGGGAAGAAAACTGGGCTGTACAGTATAGGACAAATAACATAACACTAAGTTGATAATCAGCTTCTGGTGCTATTTTCCTGAGTCGTTCAGCACCGTTCTTTTGAATGGCATCATGTGTTTTTTTGTTTTGTTTTTTTGTTTGTTTGTTTGTTTTGTTTTGTTTTTTGCAGCAGATGATAGACTATACTTCTGCGTTTCTGCTGCAGGAAATTTGACAAGGTCTTGTTTAGTTTTCTTTCAATTGGTTTGGTTTCTGTGCAAACCATGCTTGTCCTATCGCCCTGGCCTATTGCTTCTACAGTGGTTTCCCTGTTGTAATAGAAAGCTAGTTTTCGTGTAATCAACACCTTGTTGAATAGAATCATTGAGACTTAGGAAAAACATATGGTTTCATTCGAAGTGGAACTCATTTCAATGATTTCATAGGAACAAAAATGCCTTTTTCATTAAAATTGATAGGTATTAATTACAAGCTACAGTATTATCGCCAGTACAAGAAAGTGTTTGGCGCGTGTATTCTGCAACAAACCACAACATACTTTGTCCACCTGGTCGTGACATGGTCACATGACACGGCTAAACCAATAGAAACATGACTGGCGCTTTTCATTGACCAAAGACTGTTGATACCTCAGTTCCACTTCATCCTACCTGTGAGCACAGACGTTCATTTATATCTATGTTTTTTTCGCATGAGCCATATGTTGGCAACAGGCTTTTGGCTTGGGTGTAAAGTAGTTTCGAAACATAACCAATGTGCTCAGGGTTTTGTACGCTTACACTTTTTATAATCCATCGTTGAAATTAAGCAGGAAAAAATATAAATTTTCACATAACTTTGTGACCTACATCACGTGGCTTGCAGCTTTGGCGCATTTATATCCGTCCATTTAATTGAAGTGTGTTTGTCAACACCCACTTTTTGTTTTTCCTGAAATTCTTTCTTTCTTTCTTTCTTTCTTTCTTCTTTACCAGCAAATTTGTCCGACATTTTTCTCGAACACTATTATACATAGAAACTCCAAACTTGGTATGATTGTACCTCCATACAAGCAGTTTAACCGTTTTATACAAAGGAATGAAGATGTTTAAAATTATGTGAATTAGGGGCATTTGAAATTTTAAATCTTGAATATCTTCAAAAGTATAATAGATAGAGATGTCATTCCAACTTCTACTAGGGGGTTATTGACCATTGCGCATCTAATGAATTTAAAACAAACGTTGTAGCTATTTAAATTATGCTAATTAGCAGCATTCGGAATTTTAAAACTTAGCATGAATTGTGTTCATGTAAGTAACAAACTCAAAGCTTATGGTGACCGACGCGATGTCTCCAGCGGTGGAGACAGTTAGATGGATGGGTAGGTAGGTAGATACGGAATACATTGTGCACTAAAATAAGAAAACTGCTCAACCTATTAGGCAGCCCAGTGTGTGAAGGGAACAATATACTGAAAACAGAATTCCACTTTCAACCATTGTACAAAATATGCTAAAAAAAAAAAAAAAAAAAAAAAAAAACTTTTTCATGGACGATTGTTTGGGTAAAATACACTAGGAGGAAAATAGTGGCAAGATATTTATTTCAAGGACCACCCTGTGGTCTACGATCACAGGGCATTGGACAACCCACAGAGGACTCAGATGTCTGTGTATTAATTATGAGCAGCTTACTATGGAAATAGTTTTCTTTTTTTACCGACATAGCTGAATAAATCTGTTATCTGCGATCTTGGGGGAGCTCGAAATCAGAGATCAACGGTACAGGACTGCCCTCTGTCGCTTTCGATACAGTTCACACAGCCTTGCTATTGAAGCAGGTCGACATGCAAAGCTGAAAATACCCCCGCAGTGATCGTCATGTGATAAGTGCAACGTAGGATGTGTGGAAGATGTGGATGTGTGGAAGATGAGATTCACTTTGTAATGGACTGTCCTAAGTGTAGCGACATCAGATTGGCGCCTTTCAATGAAATAGAACCCTACATCCCAAATTTCAGAAGTCTGTCACCTAAAGATAAATTCAAGTCAATCATGTGCCATGAACCACTGTGTCTTATCAGCTTTGGAAGATTTTATATATATATCAGGGGTTAAATGTGAGTAAGATACAGCCATGATCTTTTAGAAATACTGCATCTGTTAGGCCTACCACATTCCTGGTAGGGGGTTTATACTACTGGCTGAAGCCTTACAATATAATAAGCGACACAGGTGGGACTGAGTGGGTTATTATATTAGGGCACCAGGAACTTATCAACTTTTCAGTACATTAGAATAAAGAACCTACTTTTAAAACTGTTATTGTATATGGTAAGATTTTATGCTTGACAGTCTTTACGTCATGTTGATATACAGCTGTTTGGCTTCAGGGAGCCTATGAGTGTTCTCGTGAACTACTCAATACTGTAGTGTACAGGTAACTTATAAATCATGTGAATACTGTGCTACTTTTTTATTTGTTTAGATACATGCAGTACTTTAGCTCTAGCTATACCTCATATTATTAATTGACTATGAAGAATTAATATAACATCAATATGCTATTTTTGGCCGGTGCTGTATGATGTTGTCAACTCGGTTTTTATAAAAAAAAAAAAAAACTCGGCTTATACGAGTTAGCTAAATGCTTGTTTCCACATTCTTATCAACTCAGAATCGTAACATATGGGTTCACACGTTAACACTGAGTTATACTTTATGTATGTACATTGTGGGCCTATAATTTCATTATTTTACTTCAGCGTAGCACATTATGCAACCGCAAATGAAATTGTAGTATCAGATGTATGCATGGAGGGGCTAGAGACTAGAAAGGAAGATTTGCTTCACAGCAAATCTGTCTGGGTGCCTTCAAAATGAGAACAGTTTGAAATGCTACACTTTGCCATTGTTCAACATAATCTAAATTTCATGTATTAGCCTAATTTTTATAAATTAAAATGCTCAGCTTTGGTTCTTGGTTCAAGGGATGTGGCCATGCCCCAAACGTACAAAGTGAAGTTTGAATGAAACTACTGTCTATAATAGTTTTGAAGCTATTCAACATTTTAATTTGGTGTGTTTGCCTAATTTGCATGAATTAAAAGCCAAGAAGAACTTTGGTTTATTGTTCATTGGATGGGGCTATGCCACAAACCCATAAATTGAAGTAGGAATGGCACCTCTACAATAGTTTGAAGTTATTAAAGATTTACATTTTGCATCTTCACCTAATTTGCATAAATTAAAATCCTACGATCTTGGTTCATGGCTCATTGGATGCGGCTTTGCCACAAACCTATAAATTGAAATTGGAATGACATCTATGTGTACAACGGTTTTGGAGATATTCATCTTTTAAATTTTTCAATGACCCTTATTAGCAAAATTTGATATTTTACAACTATACTATCCATTATTGTGGCGAGTGTCACAAAGGTATATATGCACATTGAAATTGTGAGTCTATCTGCAATAGTTTGGAAGAATTGCCGCTTTTAAAATTTTTGTTGCCTCTAAAATTTGCATAATTTTAAACATCATGACTATTCCAAATGAGATGCTCAATTTCACGCGTTATGTCAGTCACCATGGCAAGTTTGGTGGTTTTCGGAAAAGTAATGTCTGAGAAAATGTCTGGACCAACTTGGTCGTAAAGGAAGGAAGAAAGAAAGAAAGAAAGAAAGAAAGAAAGAATTTTATTTCTTTAATTTATCTGAGATGAAAGATCACTTGTCCTGTGTGACCACTTTTGTCTGGCATTAGGGGTGGTCTTAAATTGCAGGCACCACTGTACAGTGAAACCTCTCTACAGTGGGCACCTTCCCGACCAGGGAAAAGTGCCCAGTCCTGAGAGGGTCAGCCCTTCTGGGCAGTATTTATGAGTATATGTGCATGTACAGTGTACACATATTATAATTCAGAGGGATGTGTATACATGCAATACAAAACTGTCTTTGTTTCTTTATTACATAAACAAATTTTAACAGATGCTGTCACAAAACTACATGTACATGTACCTGTGAACTGAGACATGCACTATACTGACTCAGTATTGGCTATGAAGAACAGGCTTCATCTCACTGGTTACAAGAAAATAAAGACATAAAAGTGTCCAGTGAGATGACACAAATCCACACACTTTTTCAAAATTCACCAAGTTGTGAAAATAGTCATTGAGGACTGTAAGTCCAGACTTTGATGGGTCCAGCAAACTCAGCTCTGTGTGTAGTCTATTTTTATCAGAGGGTACACTCGGGCTTGTTCTGCCAAGAAGTCCAGCCCCTCTGATCTCTTGGGACTGATAAGCCCAGCAGACTCCTTGCCTCAGGCGAAAACAGACCAGCTAGGACACTGGTCAGTCTTAGTCATGGTGCACTTACAGCTCTGTCCAGCATTAGTGTGAACATGGAGCAGATGTGTTTCTTGCATGAACAGAAAGAGATTCTCTGTATTTTATTGAGAACCTCATTACACAGTTGTTGGGAGTTCCCCCCACCTCCCATTTGCCAGAAGACCCAAACCTTTCAAACCATACACCTAGCAGGCATGGCTAGAAGGCTGCCTATGAGACAGGTTCAAGTATCATGAATGCAAAATGGTTGCCTAGCACCATGGAGGCTTGTAACATGCAATAGGCCTACAGCAGAAGCCCTATAGTCAAAATGTGGATTGTTGAGAAATTCACTAAATTTAGCATACATTAAAATTCCCCAACTTTAGTTTGCATGTTATTGGATTTGCCAGAAGTCTCAAACCCATATGTGTAAGTTTGAACTTTTCCGTCTATAGATATAAAGCTTTTAAAAATTTTAACTACCCATCTAATTTGCATAATTTTAAACACCATGACTATTCCAAATCAGGTGCCTAATTTCACTGGTGGGTCAGTCATAATGGCAAGTTTGGTGGTTTTCGGAATAATAGTGTCTGAGAAAAACTGCGGACAAATTTGGTCGTAAGAAGAAAGAAAGAAAGAAAGAAAAGAATTTTTGGAAAAACAAAATATCTGGGTTGGCACCCAGACATAATTGTAGTATCAGGTGCATGGGGAGGCTAGAGACTTAAGGCTTTCTCTAAACCAGTATGGACAGTGAGGCTAGAGACTTAAGGCTTTCTCTAAACCAGTATGGACAGTGTGTGTGGAGGCACAATATGAAAATTCGTGATGTATTCAAGAAAAGCATAAATTCACTCTACTGCAATGGATTATAGTAGTCACAAGGTCGTTAGGTCTATGTTTAAAAGACCAACATAAAATTCAATTTACTATGGTGCACTGAGTGTTTGTCTGTCTGTCTGTCTGTGTGTGTGTGTGTGTGTGTGTGTACGTGTACGTGTGTGTACGTGTACGTGTGTATGTGTGCGTTATTTTTGGTAATCTTTACTTTAAAAAAATCAGTATTACATTGTATGCATGGTGCATATGTTGAACAACTATAATTAAACGATGGCAACTTAAAAGTCTAAAGAAACATAGATGTATCCATACTTAGGCCTAAAAAGGCTTAACACCTAGACCTAAGCGCCAATTAAGTCTAGATTACATTCATCACAGATACATTCAAGCATGAAGTTATTCCTGTACATCACAACTAGCTTAGCACTCAACAGTGTAAATACGCGGCGTCAAGTCTGGATTCATGAATTTTAATTTTATGACGTGTTTCAATACATAAATGATGTCAATTTGAACCCGTCAAACTCCTCAAAGGCGTCATTTGAATTGTTCATTTGTAGTAAATTTTGTATAAAGTTTTACTTTTGCAGGCCTTCACGTTTGAGGAGTGTGATTTTTCACTCACCTTAAAAGCTCGCCTAAAATAATTGAGGTGAGCTCTTAAAAACACACCTCAATCTTTCATTTAAGTACTCTGACTATAGCAATAGCTCACCTACAGCTCACCTAGAATGCTTTCAGGTGAACTTTTTTCAGCTCACCAACGATTTTTAGATGTGAAGGCCTGCTTTTGTAAATTATGGATGAGATTGACTCATATCCTGTAAATTTTAACACACATGTAACCTATACTGCAGTCCATCCTCGATTTTTTAGTTTAGGCAACAGCAGGATCGGTTGCCTGGTCCGGAGATGTGAGAATGTGACGCCCGGACTCGCTCAAGTTAGGTCATGTGCATTGCTGGTTCATTGGCTTCATAATTTTCGCATCCGGGTACCCGTCCTGGCTACGATTTTGTATCGTACCCGGGTACCAGAGTGATATTGAAAGCACAGCAATCGAACTCTACTTTTATAGACGTCCTTTCAAAATAACTTTATGGGACTCCGTCATCCGGGTCCTTTGCCTTTGGTGACGACAGCAAGTAAAACACAACATCCGAATTTGACGGATTGTAGTGGTGATTCCTGGTCAAAGCGTACCCCTGTCAAAGCGTACCCTCGTCAAACCGCCCCCCCCCCCCAGTCAAACCGTACCCCCACTGCCCCGCTTTTGAATGTACATGGTCAAATCGTACCCCAGTCAAACCGTACTCCCCGCTCAAACCGTATCCTCACTCTCCCTGGGCCTATGAGTGTAGCAGCAGGGTGTGTGATCATACCAGCTTATGGGGGGCCGCGCGGCTCCCCCACTGGTCCCCCGAATGCCCCCCCCCCTAGGCCGCCGCGTGGGCGTCCGAGACCCCCACCCCCTGGCGAGGGAGACCGCACACGGCCCCTTAACTCGGCCCGCCGAGGCCCCCAGAACCCGCCCCCGGGAACCCCCCGCCACCAGCCCCGCCGCCCCCGCCGAAGCCCCCAGAACCCGCCCGGGAACCCCCGCCCACAGGCCCCGACCCCCCGGCGCAGCCCCCGAAAACAAGGGACCACCGACGCGCCAGGCCCCCAGGGGCGGCCCACCCCCTAGCCACCCCGGGCCCGGCCTGTAAGCATTTTATTACCTTGAGTGAGTGTATATGCCCGGCATTCCAATCCGACCCCTGTTTTTCGCATTGCGATGGGGGACTAGCATTCCGATCCGACCGTAAAATAGTTTTCCGGCCACTCTGTCCCGCTATATGTTGTCGACAACATGAAAATGTTTTTGTGCTGGCTGTGTTGTGTATAAACAGCCACACAGCCAGGCCGTTATCAGTGACCTCTTGGACTGTATGTGTGCTTATCAGCTGTGTCAACATTATCGATCTACTAGTCACTGTATGCTGGGGGTGCTGAAGGGGTCCTCTTGCTGTTGTGCTCTCGGTCTCTATGAAAGCTCTCTGAGAACTGGATCCGCCAGCCCCTGCGAGCTTCTCGAGAAGCTCGGCTTGGACTTGGCCCCTGATCTCCGACCGCATTTTTTAGATCTCTGCGGACTCGCCGGAGGCGTCTTTGCGGTAGGTGACGCGAAAGCCTTGTTTCTGTTGCCGGTACCGTTCGGCCTCCCTCAGCACGATAGAATACTCATCGTGGCTAACCCTTTGATCTTGAAGGGCTTTTGATACAACGGCCGAGACGGTATCGAAGCGGGTCTTTGCAGCCGTCTCCATCCTTTCGTGTTTGACCACCTTCCGGGCCACCAGCTTGCCAGCCAGGCCAGTAGCAGCAGCAACGGCGCCGGCCCCTAAAGCTACGGCCCCTAGAGGGAGAGCCGCAGGAGCACCGACTCCAGAGGCCAGGGTTGTCACACCTGCGGCACCACAGGCGGCCGCCGACACATTTGCCCCCACGCCCATATAGGTGAAGGCGTTGGCCACCCGCTTGTAGCGGCGACGAGTAGCACCGTGACGCTGGGCCTTTGCTTCCAAGTGGTCCCGGACTCGGCGGACCTCCTCGAGTCGAAAGCCCAGGGCGGCGTCTTCGTCCTGTGGCGTTGAAGCCCCTGGTGTCACCGACGATGCCGGGGCAGTGGCAGCATCGAGGGTGGGATAGACAGATGCCTGTTTGTCTTCCATCGTGTTGCTGTTCGCTGTGCGATTGGTATCGCAGTTAGCCCCCCGTCTTCAAATGAGCCTCTCGACGACCATGGTGAACCCCACACTGAGGTGACTCCCCGTGAGTCGCTCCCCCGTTATCTGTACGGTTTACGAATCGTCGGCTGCAACTATGTCCACGCCATGGTACGAGCGCTTCTCGGCCGGGATGTCCACCGTCAACAGCTGGGTGGCAAGCTTGCCGAGACTGAAGACATGGACGACGCCGGAGGCTGCCTCTTCTTTGGCCGCCGTTGCCGTGTAGACGCGCCCGTACAAGCAGACGCGATACATCGCGCCCTTTGTCATGGGGATTGTTGCTGTGCTCGCCGCTTTGTCTCCGTGCTTGGTGAGCTCCAGCACCTTTTTAGCATCGAGGAGAACCCTCTCGGCCGAGTGGTATATTGCGGGCGCAGCCGGCTGGCCTGGCCCCTTGTATAGGGCCCCCCAAGGCCTCCACCGCCGTGTCGGTGTATGTTTGTTGTCGCGCGACAGCCGCGGCGATGGCCCCATCAAGGTAGCTCCTCGGCGTGACATCGCTCGGATCCTCCGGGGCCTCAATTCCGGTGATCGTATGGTGCGACCGCTTGACAGATGATGGTGTTTGCCTAGCCGCGACGTTAAACACAAGTGTCGTGAACAGCTGTTGAAAGCCCTCGCCACGCAAGACGTAGGTCTGCTCTCCCCACCCGCGGGGAACCACGTCTTGGGCGGTCACGGGATTAGCAACCCCGGTGACGGTCTTTCCGGAGTCGATGGAGAAGACCAGGTCGGCGTCGCAGCGCAGGTTACTGGTGACAGTCCCTCCTTGTCGAATGTATCGGTCGTCAGCGTAGCCCATACTGATAGCGTCAGCATCCGAGATTATCGCCCCTGCAGCAATGCCTGTGACCCGGCGGCTATTATTGCTGTTCAGGAATATGTCGCCGTCCATGAAGAGGGGGCCGGTGAAGGCCTTTGATTGCTTACCACATGACCTC
>CAXHWN010000598.1:0-18000 GCA_964020975.1 Hermodice carunculata
GTGTGTGTGTGTGTTTCTCTTAGTTGATATGAACTATTGTGTCACTGACTGCATTAACATCAGCTGATATGAAAAAGGTATAGATTTCCTTTTTTTTTTTTTTTTTTGGAAAAGAACCTATATTCACGAAGAGACAAATTAAGCTTATTCATTTGTCTATAGAAAATTTACTTCTTTGAGCACGTTAAAGCTCTTGCCCAGTTATATCCTTCTTTTCAACATGATCGTTATGACCTTAATTAATGTTAACATAATTCAAGATAAGCGTCTAATATCCAAATACAGGCAGTCTGCAAAGTTCTTCATAACATTTGTCTTCGTGCACAAACCAGGTCCAATGAATGGAGGGGCCCCACCTTTGTTGGAAGGAAGTAGAATAATGTGACGTAAAACCCATTCAAGGATATTTAAGGTGTGAAATTTAATATATATTTATTTTACAAGAAAGGCCAATGGGGTGAAATAATCAATCAAAATGCAAATACACACGGTTACCGAAAACTTATATAATTGCGTATATATATATATATATATATATATATATATATATATATATATATATATATATATATATATATATATATATATATATATATATATATATACAAACACACTCACACACAAATGTATATAATTGAATTCCTGTTTTACTTACCATTTGATCATATGAATAATTAATTAATAATTTATCGAGTCAACATTATTCAATCACATGTACAATTTATTCGATTTTACAAAGAAATAGATTTGACCGCATAAACAAATCAGAGTATTTGCAGTTGTATATGTTCATGTGATCCAATGCATTATGCTCATATGATCGAACAGATTTATTTATGTGAACAAATATTCTCTATTTGTTTATGAGATCAAACAGATTTGACCATATAATAAAATACATTTATTTATATGATCAAAAAGGAAAAGACAATCGCAAATCTGCCCAAATATTATGAGAAGCTATAATTGCTATACTCGGCACATACTGCCCACGGTCCGGTTTGAGCATTATAATTGACCTGCAGACAATGGGCATGATCCACAAAACGGCGGTAGGACCTATTCCATTGTGTATATATATATATATATATATATATATATTAACTGTACACAAACATTCACATCCTAGATTTACACATGCCAGGTATATTCCAACTTCTTGCATTTAGCAGGTAGTAGAACCATGTTTGAACCTTGAACCTTTAACAAGTTGGAAATAGATAGAAGTGCATGGATTACAGGTATTATATTACAAAGTAGTGCCTATAGAGCATTAAATTACACAGAATTGTATATAATGTAAAACTAGTTCCAGTAAAGTAACCTTGCTAACTTTGCCCTGCTGAGGTAAGATGACCTCATAACATTGCCAAATACATATTTTTTATTCATATAGTACAGAAAAACATGATCCATATTCATAAATGCCAAATCCAACAATGACAGCAAAGAGATTCCAGACTTGTCAAAGCATCAACATTTATCTTCCAATACCAATATGAAGAAATAAATTTCACTCCTGACTTGAGACAGGCAGTCACCCATAAAAGGCAACTGGTGGTTTTAAACCGGTCCTCTCAACTTTAGAAATATTCACCATTAACTGCAGACATTAGTTCTTTTCCAAAATGTATACGCCTAACCACACAAAACACAAAATTTCGTTACTTTTGCAAAAAATAAAAAAAGAGACCTGTTAGGCCTATCACCTTTTAGTTCTCTAGACTTGTCAGTCAGCTAACTTTACAGCAGAATAGTAAAGTAGGCCTACATCGTTTTTGTGATATTTATGAATCTGGAACATTATAAACACACTCTACCTCCACTATAACTATAGGTCGGAGAACAAAGCCCACAGCACAACATGGCCAATGAAGTATTTATCAAAAAGTACAGAAAAACATGATCCATATTCATAAACGATTTATGCAGGGCTTTATGAAGGTGCACTTATTGGTTTTTAAGTTACCAATTTATATACAAAGATAGTACACTTAGCCCTACTCATCACTCTCCTAGCGCGTCGCGCTTGAAGCGACATAAAACCTCACAACCATGGCTGTCTTCGATGAAAAACTTAAGGCTGATTAATTTATCAATTTACAACAGTTTTGCTGCGGTTTCTCCAGAATGCGTGATGACTGCTATGTTGTTGAGAATATACCATCCTTATTTCGATATAACAGTGATATCAAAGGTGTCTTGCAAAATAAAACAAAAACAAAAACAAAACCAAAAAAAAACAAAAAACAAAATAAACAAAAAACAAAAAACAAAACAAAAAACAAAAACAAAAAACAAAAACAAAAAAACAAAAAAACCCTAGCTGCTGAGATCAGCGCTCGTGAGGATTGTTTCAAGATTTTGTAAAAAGATTAAGCCCCCAGCCCTCTTAAAAATAAACAATAAAAAAATAAAATCCAAATATTTGAGCATGACCAATTATGTACAATTATCAAAGACCTGTTCAAGCCTAACCCCCATCAAACTAAATGAGAATTTGGCCAAAATTTTTTCGTTATTGCTGTTAAAAGACCTTTCTATGCTGTCATTGCCCATCAAAACTATAAGATTTCGGCCATATCAAACACTCTACAAACGTGAATGACGAGTGGCGATTGTACACACATTATACAAGGTAACATGTAATGTCATTTGCTGCCCAATCGAAGCAATCTCAACATGTCAACCATATTGCATATACACACATTACAAGAAAAGAACAACTGGCATGCAGGTTTGGGAGAACTGAGGAAGCTCAATTTCAGCTCTATTAAGCCAATCCAATAAATATGCAAAACAGGCACATCTGGCGGGTAATCCCTGTAGACACATACCCAAACACAACTGTATACTAGAAATAAAGATTTGCTCCGCAGCAAATATGTCTGGGTGCCTTCAAAATGAGAACAGTTTAAAATGCTACACTTTGCCTTTGTTCAACATAATCTAAATTTTGTGTATTAGCTTAATTTTTATAAAGTAAAATGCTAAAACTTTGGTTCTTGGTTCATTGGATGTGGCCATATCACCAACTTATAAAGTGAAGCTAGTATATATAATAGTTTTTGAGCTATTCAACATTTTAATTTTGTGTATTTGCCTAATTTGCATAAATTGAAAGCCTACAACTTTGGTTTATGGTTCATTAGATAGGGCTTTGCCACAATCCCATAAATTGAAGTAGAAATTGCATCCCTATCTATAATAGGTTTGAAGCTAATGGAGATTTACATTGTGCATGTTGACCTAATTTGCATAAATTAAAATCCTACAACCCTATGTTCACGGTTTATTGGATGCGGCTTTGCCACAAACTTCTTGAGTTAACAAGAGATTATATATACTAGTCTGCCCCATGCTATTAATAATTAACATACAGTTAGCCACCTGGTGGGAGCAGCACGTTTTATTCCTTAGTCAACCTCAAGACAGCAAGGGGTCATATAACTAGAACAGTACAGAGATTACATGACTTGGAAATTTACAGCCAAGCAGCAGGTGGCTTGTGTTAACCTCAGGAAAAAAAGATAGAGTGACCAAACACACGATACCACTCACATACAGGGTGTTACTAGTGGCATGACTACATACTTTTCTACACAGTTAAATGTAGTATTTAACAGCACCTATCAAATATAGTCATTAGGTCAACACTTTGGTTTCCAGCAAGGCGAGAACATGCCTTTCGACCGACAAAGCTCTAAGCCAATCAGACAAGGGTGAATTGAAGGGCAGGTGTGTGTTCTGCAACTAACTGCAAAGCAGGCACGCATTGCAGCCTTTGTCACCAAATGAAAAGACGGCGGCATCTTTTGCCGTTCATTTTAATATGTCTAATGTGTTGTGTAGTCAGTGAATACGTTTGTTTCATCAAGAGAGAAAATGGTGACATTAATGTGCTTCCTTTCAGTTTTTTTCTTTCTTTTGCTTTTTTTTCTTTTATTTTTTTTGTTTTTATGATTTCTAATGGGGAATCGATTTGCTGTGATGATTGCAGATTATTTTTTTTCTTTTACGGAAAAGCCGCGTTTTGGAACAGCAACCTTCGACTCTAACCATACGCATAATTAAGACGTTTTAGACCCATGTTTTAATGCAATGTAATCGTCTCGTCTTATGTGGAACATATCAACACATCACAGCATATATCTGTCACTGAACTCCTATTTTTGTCCATCGACTTTTCAGCCAGATAGCTTTACTCCGCCCAAGCCGTCTTGGAGCGTGGCATTTGGTAGAACTGTTGTATTCCAGCCAATAAAACCATACTACTATCAAAGGGAAATTTTGCTGCCTGTGGTTTAATTCATGTCATTTATATGTATATATTGTTCACCATTTCTAGAGGTTTATAACAACAATAACAACAAAAACAGCGCTGATCCGGAGGCACAGCACAGTCATCTCCAACGTTAACTTTCACCTGGTATGCGAATGGGCCATGGGTTAACGGTATTCTTTATAACCTTACGGGATGCGGGAACATATAGCTGCACCCCCAAACATATTGCCTCAGGCTTACACATCTCATTTAAAAAATAAATAAATAAATAAATAAATAAATAAATAAATAAATAAATAAATAAATAAATAAAAATAATAATAATAATAATAATAATAATAATAATAATAATAATAATAATAATAATAATAATAATAATAATAATAATAATAATAATATGCATTTTCCACAATGTACCAACAATCAAATAATGCCATGTTTAGATTTTTGTACCACCTTGCCAGTCACTGTCTTCCAACTGAACGATTTATACAAAAAGATTTAGATATTGGCATGAATCATATTCCAACTACACAATAGCATGACTGGCCCTCATTTACTCGTGTAAAGTATAAAGTCACGAGCCTGTAAATTTTCGGGATGGTTAACCTTAACTCGGTGAGGGTTTTTTTTTTCCTTCGGCGGAATGCAGCTACATCAGATTAGAACGAAACAATTTCACTTGAAAGTTTATGACACGCAATTTTAGCAAAATGTGACGAGAGCATTATGACATTTTAAATGAGCTTTGGCCTACCTCCGATTTCATACATTCTACGCGTGGCTGCTTCAACCCTTCCTTGCTTTTGTATGTCAAACAGGCGATCACAACACAAGTATATATCTGCCGTTGCTCCACTTGTGTAACCTAAAGTTGACCTGCTCTTAGATTACACACGCTCTATCGCTGAATAAGGTTATGTATGCCTAGCCCATAATTGGTGACAGCACCAAATGATCAGTGCAGCGTCCCGATCGGCTGAACACAAATGGGGCAAAGACACATATATTTCTCCTGCGTTAATTGAGACACTGAAATTGCATAACCGCTTATATTTGGTGAACCGCTTCTAGTTGCTTTGACAGGCTGAACCGAGTTTCAGTGGCTACTTTCAAGGTGGGGAAGGTCAAACTTTCCGCATATCGAAGTTTACTCTTTCAGTCTCCTTTTTTCCCCTCTCTGCTAACAGTTATAATGCTACATAACTTTTAAATCGCAAAGACGTGGAGGATCTCCCCGTATGAATAAAATATAAATACAGCACTTGTTAAAAATGATATTGTAGATTCTTGCAGGGTTGCGATTTTGACATTAATGAGGGATATGTATATATATATATATATATATATATATATATATATATATATATATATATATATATATATATATATATATATATATATATATATATGTGAAAAATATTGTTTTTGGCAAATTTCACATTTTTTAATGTAAGAGACTATTATTATTATTAACATTATTATTATTTTGATGATGATAATGATGATGACGACGACGACGACGATGATGATGATTCTGGTATACTGTGCAATCATTTATATTCCCGAGGATATTTTTTTCTCGAATTAGGTTCAAGAAGTGTTTGCGACTTTTACTTTCACTAATTACCCATATATATATATATATATATATGTATATATATATATATATATATATATCGTATGAGACCTCCCATATATGTGTGTGTTGAAATTTCTTTATATTTTAATCAAAGTACATAATTTTATGTTGTCACTTTATAAGATTTGTTTTGCCAAACTCTTCGCCAGTTTAAATTTCTCTAATAGGGTCTACTTGGGAAAATTTGGAAATGTTTATTCGTCGCGAAAATATAACATTATATAGTAAATGTAAGTATGTATCTATATATACACATGTCTTGGTATACAACATTATGGGGATACGCAAATGTAGTCAACAAAAATTTTGTGCATTGGTTTATGGGTTTAGCAAAAAGGCGGCTGTGACCTCTTTTTGAACAGACAGAGAGTGAGATATACCCAAGAATTTAGCAGCTAATTCAAATTATCAAAATGCCGATTTCAGTACTAAGATTGTCAATGAAAGATCTCATTTCAGGTAAAACAAAACATAATCCACATTTCCTAATCTGTGAGTGTCACTATTAACCTGGAATTGCTTTACAGTTTTCTGGGTAAGCTGAAGAAACAGTAAAGCAGACCTTTTTTATAATATTTTTTAATAACTTCCATGTCAGAAATTATTTTTTTTTTTTGGTAAAAATTTGAATGGTAACCCCATTTTTAGTAAATTACAGATGTTAATACAAGGGGCACTCTTATCATGTTGAGAGGCATGGACCAAAAGACAAATATATTTGACATTTTCATACATTTGATTTTTTATCTGGCAAGGACACCGCCGCCCCTTAAACATGCAGTTGTGCATTTATCATGGGCTCTAAAAAATAAAGCAATTTATAGATTTGTATAAAGTTTCAGTTTTTTTATCTCTGTTTTAACTGTGTTGACCAAAGGTTGCCCTCTGAGGCCAATTGCGTCCATCCATGTAAACAATTGCTTGACAGAGAAAAAACAGCATCTAAAAGTTTTTAAAGTTAGCCTCCTGAAAGTTTTATGACATAATGACAAATTTATACATAAAAAAACCATACTTTCGGACCTGTATCCACTATCGGGGCATCCTTCTCCCCTAAGCTTAATCTTTCACTCAGTAGAGGACGCTAGGCAGGTCCCTCTAGTGATACTACATAATTAACAGCCCATCGGCGACTATAGTGTCTGATACAATATCCCAATTCTTTACCCCAAACGCCAGCAACAACTGGCAATTTCAAACCGTTATATTTCCCATTTTAGGTAGTGAACAAAGTAGAAAAGTCGCATTTTATATTTATGTCTGTGTGCCAACACAGAAATTCTCTTGGATTTCTTTCTTTCTTGTTTAGCGTCAACTTTGTCCGACAATTTTCTCGGACACTATTATACTTGGAAACTCTTAACTTGCCATGATTATAGCTCCAGATATGAAGTCATGTCTTGTTATACAGAGGTGTGATGACTTTCAAAATTTTGCAAATTAAGGCCATTTTAAAATTTAAATCTTGGATATCTCCAAAACTATTATAGGTGCAGGTAACAAATCCAACTTCAATCAAGATGCTTGTAAGATTGCACGCTTTTGTAAATTACACGCGACGTCTAGAGGTCACAGGTCATTTTTATTGTTCCATTTGAATTTTACATACAGCCATAACTGTATTTTTTGTAGATTACATGTGGCATTTAAAGGTCAAAAGTCAATGTTCATCCAGCCATAGCTCCGTCACTGCATTTCCTGAGAATGCACTTCAGTCAGACATATTTCCGCCAGGCTGTTATGAAATCAAAGATAATTGAAAGCCTGACCTCCATACCTTTTAGTACACAGGCACATGTAGTGACTCCCCATCACAAAAAGTTTGTGCTGACTGAGAGGTGGCATGCAGAAGGGCATCTTTAGATATCATCACCACCACCACCATCATCATCGTCATTATTATCATCATCATAATCATCGACAAGAGAGGTGCCCTTTCAAGTACATTTGATTGGTTAGTGACATAGCAACATCTATTGAAATATGAACCAAAATTGAGCATGCCTTTGCAAATGGAGATTCAGATCAACTACCAGAAATCATTCAAACAGAGATCCAAATTGCCTGTTATGACCAACTGTAATATGGAAGGATTTTGGTCAGGGTCAGTTGGTAGGTTGCAGCAGGCAGATATTGCATAACTGTTGTACTTGTGGACCCAACAGTGACATTTGCTGTTCAATTAAATGTCTATAACATTTTTCATAACCTTTGTAAACACTGCCCACTTCCAACAAAGATTCTTCATGTTTACTCTGTCTTCAGCTTGTGTAAACTTGCAACTTAAATGTTTGCACACCTTTAGTAGGATGTGGAACCTTGATAGTGAAATATGTACATGTACGGTGGTATAGACTTTTGCTGGAGCTATCTAAAGTTGGATGTTGCCTGGGAAACGTAGGTTAGCTGACACATTACAGCTGGTGACACACAAAATAGTTAAAACACATGAATCTTTGTAAGAGCTATGTGAAGTGGAATGTTATGTACGGCAGCCGATTAGGTGAGCCTAATTGTTGATATTAGTAGAGATTGTCACATAAATGTTTTTATGTTCCTGTAAACAGTGAAACTTACACATATGTACTTATTAATGTATGTATCTTAATGTATACATGTTTCACTTGTTGCAATCATTTTATTCCCCCAGGTTTACAAAGCAAGGGGATCTGATGTTCATGTAATAATTTTTACTGCATTGTATGATTGAGTTAATCTTCATATTAATTTAATGGGTTTAGCATCATTTTTAAATTTTGCATTAGAAATTATGAAAATTAGGGCCCATTAAAGATTTCAAAGCTTTTTCTCTTCCAACCTTTTACAGATAGACACAGAATTTAAAGTAGTACATACAGGTGTGTGACACCTGTCAATCTAATGAACAGTGAAAAAAACTGTAACATTTGAAATTTGTATAAAAAGCAGCACTTGAAGCATTTAATGTTTGCATACCCCCAAAACTATTATAAAACAGTGTCAATCCAACTTCATTTTGTAGGTTTGAGACATAGCCGCATCCAATGAATCATGACCAAAGTTGTAGCATTTTAATTTATGCAAATAATGTGAATACGCAAAATTTTAATCTTGAATTACTGTAAAAATTACTATAAACTTACGTGTCACTGAGACGTCAGTTGACAGATTCGTAGTAGAGTTCCATCCAACGAACCTTAATGTAAAGTTGTAGCCGTTTGGTTTTCGGGAAATTAGGCAAATATGCAAAACTTGCATCTTGAATTGCTTCAAAAGTATAATAGACTGAGGTACCATTCCAACTTCAATATATAGGTTTTTGACAACGCCGTGTGAAACAAATATTGTTGCACGAGTACAATAAATTCTGATCAGGAAATCATTAAAATTTGGATAGAACACAGACTGATTTGCCGACAAGCAAAGCGATTGTTTTCTAGTGTATTTTACATTTATCCTCCAAATTAACATTCTGTTAACACTAATCACACATATAATTTGGATACTACCTCTTCAAAATATCGTATCGAAACTAGCCCACAAACTTGCCTGTCGTTTTGAAAATTGTGGACTCCGCATATTCTGCTAATATCTCAAGGGAAAAGGTGAGTACATCATAATTTGTGGACATATATTCATATACCATTAAAGGAACATTATATAGACAAAGGTCTACTATGTGTGGAGTCATGGTAGCAAAATTGGTAGTGTAAATTAGAACTGTTGTCATAGATGTTGAAAGCACAAAAGGACATAGAATTTGTGTAACAAAATTTTGGGACAAAATGTACAAAAAAAATGTTAGGCAATAGTCAAATAATGCTAACATTTGGGTGAACTTGACCTCACTTTAAAGGTCATTGATCGCTTATAAAAGACACTAAATTCAATGTGATGGGAAAAATAAAGCTAGCGACACCAAATACACTAAAAATGTGTATATGTGGTCTGAATGGCGAGGTTCTGCTGTACTGTGCAAGTAGGTTGTGTTTTCCGTTAGGCCGACAGATATCTGGATTTTTGACTTGATTAACTGGCCGCCTATCTGCAGTACCCGACTTTTAGAAGAAACATCACCACTCTGCCCAGCACATTTGCATTTTAAGTTCGTCCATCAAGAAACAAAATTTTACACTTCGATATCTGACTTTTTCAAACTTTATGACGCAGGTGTGTTATGATGCATTACTGTTTGTGTTAGAAAGACTACGGTTTCTGAGGGGTTACATCATCGCTTAATGCAATTCGGATTCTTTAGGTTTTTGAACTGGTACTCACGAGACATATAACATGTATAACATGCTGATAGCAGTCTAGCACTAAATAACTGGGAATGATACTTGGACCCTACATGTTGTTCCACTAATAGTTTGCAGGTTATTTCCTTCTTTGAGCTCAAACGATACCTTTCTGCTCATATGATCTTCATCAATCTTATTTGGTTTGTATTACAATGTAGTCAGTAGGAATAACTTTGTTTAAAAGTTTCGCTAATGCACTGGCTTCACAATGGCTTTTTTCAAAGCGGAATGTGACAACCATGCATTTCTGGTACATTAATAATAAAGTCGTCATGTAAAACAGTATTGGGATATGCGATATCTTATACAACATCCAGGCAAAGATGTACTGATATATTTGGTGTCACAAGCAACACCTAAAGACCAAGAGGCTCATACAGGTGGAATAACTTGTATCCAACATGACACTTCCTGCTAGTATGTCTGGCGCTTGGCATTGGTTGTCTTGTGATCATCAAATAAATGAATAAGCACTTAAATATTTCTTCAGCAATTACCTTCTTCATTTGATCTTTTAAACTATGGTCCAGAGTGTCCATTATTACCAATTTAGGGTTTCCTCCAGAAAAAATAGGGTATGAAAACGTACCAAAGACATGTCCCCGGGAGAGAGTGTACAGTCCACTCCCATGGAAAATATATGTTTAAATGCACTTAGATTGATATTACAGCACACCTGAAAGCCCTGGAGAGAGCAAAATCAGAGACAGTATAGTGTACCGAGCTGTACCCTTAAATTTTAAGGGTATGGAATTATACCCATATTACCCTCTAATTGAAATCCTGCAAAAGGGGGGGGGGGGGTATTTACATCAAAATTAAAGAAATGCCCTACTTCTCAATCATATTTTTCCGTGTGTTTAGAGCAAGTAAGAAAACTTGTGGTCTTTTTTTAATTCAAACCGTATATACTGAAATATGTATGTCCAAAATTGTCAAAAATGGAAAGAATATTTGTTTGTTTGTTTTCTTAGTTTGCTTTTTACAATATTTTCTTGAAAAATCCTTCCTTTAGTTTTAATTAATTCCGAACACTTTGTTTTTTTAATACTTTTTGCCATTAGTGTCTCTGTTTATGAGTGTTCCTGTTTTTACAGATAGAGTTTTCCTGATAAAATTAAGCAAGACGTTCGTCAAATTTGAATTAAATTGTATATCACACAGGTGGTCAAACACTTCAAAATTTCAGCATATGAGAAAAAAATCGTTTTAAATGTTTCCTATATGCCTAATTCTGATGAACGTTTCCAGAATCCAGTCCATTTCATTCCATATCTTGCAGGACTTCAGGTTTAGCGACAGGGGTGACTTGTGTATATAGTGATTATTACCCCTTAAAGCCATTCCTTCAGGATACTTTCACATGTATTGTTGGAGAACAACTAATTTACCTTTCACTGCAGCAATGGATGACCATTGGTGAATACGTACATTTAAAATTAATCTACAAAACTAAACTGGAGGGTTTTTTTTCCATTAAGATCTTTATATTGCGCATATATGTATTGCAATTCACACCATAGATGGTGCATGGAGCCCAAACTTTGCATACAAATGTTATACATACTAGGGAGCACAAATGAATTAAAGAAATGAGTACTACATCCACAAAGCTGCTGATAGAATTGCATTTTAGTTTCAAACATGTTTGAACTCTTCTTCGAAGTATAAGCCCCACAGATGAACGTATATAGTTCAGGAAACTAGACACACAATCTAACAGGCGAGGAAAAAGCTCCCGTTTCGTACGTAGGACAGTTATATGTCCAAGACGATGCTAGTGCCTTTGGTTTTGTCAAGACTTGCTTTTGAAGTGGCGTAATGCAATGAAGCAAAGACGTCATCCTGTCTGGAAACTTAAAGTCTATCCCACGCTTTAGTTAATTGTGCTGTGTGATGTGTTTGTACATTATAAGTTTTCTTTTCTCACCTTTCTTCTCTACCATACTCATATAACTCAGTGTGTGTCAAAAACATCAAGTTGTAGGCGCACAAACATGCACACACACACCCTCAAGCTCTATTTCTTGCTCTGTGTGATGTGTTTGTACATTATAAATTTTTTTCAGCTATCTTCTCTACCATACTCATATAGCTCATTGTATGTCGAAACATCATGTTGTAGGCGCACAAACATGCACGCACGCACACCCACACCCTCACACACACACTTACACACAGGTTTATGGCTCAGGTCTACCGACTTTTGCACCGCCGGATCTGTCTGCTCAAAACACTCTTATTCCTAAAATCAAGGCCACGGAAGTAGTTTACGGACGTCCTCCAGTGGTATCCCGCGGCTCTTGTAGGTGGGGTGTTCGAGGGATCTGGGGGGTGTTGAAGACCGCTATACTGGACGCGAAAACTGATCTATACAAATCCCATAATAAGAATATCCGTATAGTTAATTAAAAGCACTTTAAAGTCTCAAAAGCATTCAAATAGTACAGAAAAACATGATCCATATTATGAATTTCAAAACCAACAATGACAGCAGAGGGATTCCAGACTTGCCAAAGCATCAATATTTATCTTCCAACACCAAAGTGAAGAAACAAATTTCACTCCTGATTTGAGACAGGCAGTCAGCCAGAAAAGGCATTTGGTGGTTTAAAACTGGTCCTCTCAACCTTTGAATATTCTTCATTGACTACAGTCTATAGTATTTCCGAAATGTATAGGCCTTACCACACAAAACATAAATTTTATTTATGAATCTGGAACATCATAAACACACTTTACATACACTATAACTATCAGTCGGGGAACACAGCGCACAGCGCAACATAGCCAGTGAAGTACAGTGCCGCCAAAAAGTTTTCACCGTCTCCTCTGATGGCCCCTTCGCATAGGCCTCCTCAGGTACAACTTGTACAAGACACTCCTGCAGAGAACACTGTTGGAAAGTTTGATATTAGTTACTCAGTGTGCTTCTTGAACCTACCCGTGGCCCCCATTTGCCCTAAACTTATGGTGTCAGAATTATAATGTTTTTAACAGTTTGAAAACTGGTACCTGCAAGTGGTTCCACTGGTGACCCCCCAGAGTTTGGAGCAAGACTTTCTGCCGGCACTGTTTTTATCAAATAGTACAGAAAAACATGTGCTTGCCTAATTGTACTTGATATCTGGTCAATATTTTCATTACATTCTCTTGACATAAATACAAATGACTTTCATTCTTTTTTGACTTGCCCTATAATTCTACTGTTAATATCCAAAGATTTGGCCACAATAATTTACAGTTTTTAGACTTGTCTGTTTTGCTACTTAACTTTATCTTTTGGCATCTTTCTGTTTTCATATTCACTTTCAGACATTTTAGGCTTACCTGTTTTCTGTTAGGTAAACTTCCAGGGGCTACTGGTAGCAAGAAGCGGCCTACGGCAGTTACATGGTTGCCTAATTATACTTAAAATCCTGTTAAGAAAGATTGTTTTTATAACATGTTTTTGGCATAAATGATAATGAATTTTATACTTTTCTGATATGCCTAAATGCACATTTCCTCAGTATTTAAAAAATTACTCAAAATTGACAGTATTTTCTCAAATGTCACAAACCTGACACATTAAGTTGACACATTGACTCAGGGTTGCAGTGAAATAGAGCTTAATTGTTTGAGGAGTAGGTGTCATCATGGAGTTTGTTTTACATCTCTGTTGCCGGATGTACATTGTTGCAGTCCTTGTTAGGATATTCCTTGGTGTATACTGGTGGTGTAGCTGAAACTGTTTATTCTACAATCACTGGGACTGAATATAATGCCCCAGCTTGTTTCCACTTCAGTTAAACATTGGCGGATGGTTTAACTAGGATAAGCTGTCCATCTAGAAAGGGTACATATTGGTTCAGGGGTAAGTCAAATTGTTCTTATCCGAACCTGTACTGTGCAAATTTGGTAATTCTGGTTTGTTTGACAGGTATTATTCTTAGCTCTGCATTTATAAGCAAAACTTCACGTATTTAGCTACTTCATCAATTGCTACATTCATATTTCTTTATTATTATGTCGGTTGTCTTTGCTGAATATTTAGCTTAGACAAGGAACCTCTACTCAGAGAGACATGTAAAGGCTCCGAAACATGTTGAGTAGTTAACCGCTGAAGACTCTTTTTTTAGGCTAATACAGCCTATGTCAAAATTTTACAGAGGAACGTGTGCAATATGGACAATAGTACTTCAATGTATGTAGTTAGACAGGGGCAGGTTAGCTAATGGAGAGTAAAGAGTTCGGACTGCGGAATAGGGTAATGACTACTAGGAAGTGGTTTTGGGCAAAAAGACACAAATACAATGATACATATTCATAAATTCCAAACCTAACAATGACAACAAAGGGACTCCAGACTTGCCAAAGCATAAACATTTATTGTCCAATGCCAATAAATGCACAAAAAAGATTTGTTGTCACTAACACTGATAAGCCAGGTAATAATCTTGGAATCATCTGCAAAAAATATTATCTGCATGCTTTGAAAAATGAACTTGGCAAAATCAATATTTCAGACATAAGACGGAATAACGTATATATATTACACACACACAATTCATTGATTATTTGACAGATACGCATAAAAATGATATGAAAGGATTCTTACATCAAAATTTCTGAAGAGGGTTCCTCTATTGTACTGTTGTTCCGGACAAACAAATTACATAAAATCCCTTTTATATGAAGATTCACCGCTGGCGCTTCAAAATGTACAACAAAACAACTATCAAATGAAGTAACACTGTGTTGGCCTGCGATTAAAAATCATTCCGGTATATATTGCAAAGCAATTTCAAGAACCAGTGAAATAAATTTCTTTTACAGTATCAGCAATTATTCCGAGTTGTTACATACTTCAAACACTTAAATGCAAAACATATCATATTTTGTTTATTTTTCTGCACTGTACACAAATCTAGCCATCTAGCAAGTCAAACTTTCTCCTTTAGAATTAATCAGCCAAATGTTTAAACATAATGGTAAACATAAATATCAATTCATATTCAACGAAAGCATATTGGTCTTGTTATAAATATTAAAAAAGCAACGTTAAATCTTACTCTGTAAAAACTTTGACAGACGTTATAAAACTTCTTTTGGATAATGCTTTTGTTCAACGTGGACCATTTTTTTCCCAGCAAATAAAAGGAATTCCAATATGTAGCAACTGCTGGCCATTTATTGCGTATTTATATTAATCCTGGCTTGAATTTAAGTATATGGATAAATTGAAGATGTACTTTAGTGGCTACAAAATTATGAAACAACGCAAGATATATCCATGACATTGCTTATGTATATGTAAAAAAATTCAGTGAAATTGTTAAAGAAATTTGCTCCCAATTTTTTTTTTTTGGAATGTAACAATTCAGATGCTTTCAAAAATGTGTTTCTGGACTTAAAATTCGGGTCACTAATGCCAAGTTTTGCATTAAAGTTTATCAGAAAAATGGGTGAGTTTAACTTTTAAGTAGTTTACTATCCTTTCTCTGACAGTGATATTTGGGAAGCTATTGGATACGATGCATTTTTGTCACAAATTTTGATTTTTGGTCGTATTTGTTATAAACGTTATGATTTTGCATCTAAAATCAAATCTTTTTACAAAAAACTTGAACCAAGCGGATTCAAAGATGTACTTTTGATCCAATATTTCCAGAAATTTTGCTGCAAATATTCAGAGATTGTTAGAAGGTTTGGATTCAGAAATTAAAAAGATTTTAGACTTTCATATTTTGCTACTTATTTTTATCATTTGGCACCATTGTGTTTTAATATTCACCTTTCAGAAATTGCAAGCTAGCATGTTTCTGTGAGATTAAACCCGTTACCAGGCAAAGCCCTATGACTGTTACAGGTTTGCAGAATAGTGCTTAGAATCTGGTTAAGAAAAGATAATATTTTTATTACATTTTCATGAATTAAAGCTGAGAGATTTCATTTTCTTTTTCTGACTTGCTCTACAAATTTTGCTGTTAATATCCAGACATATTTGAAAGTTTGGCTGCTTTTTTTAAAATTTTGGCATCATTCTGTTTTATTATTCACCGTTCAGACATCTTAAGCCTATATGTTTTTACAAGGTATTCCTTATTCATATTGAAGCTCTGCATTTATAAGCAAAACTTCATTTATTCAGCTAATTCATCATTTGCCACGTTCATATTTATTCATTATTATGTTGCTTGTCTTTGCTGAATATTAAGCTTAGACAAAGAATGGCTACTTAGAGAGAAATGTCCGGGTACAGGCTCCGAAACTGTTAAAGTAGTTCCCGCTTTAGATCCTTCAATCTAACTGGGCTAGTACAACCTATGTCACAATTCCAGAGAAAAACGTGTGCAGTTTGGACCATACTAGTTTCATATTTAGTTAGGTTAGAGTTAGATGAACTATCGCTATAAACTAACTTGTGATGATGTAGCAAGATGCAATGGCGGTGGCATTGCGCTGCTACAGTTGAAGGATGAACAAGTGTCACCCGTGACGTCATTTTCGACTGTAGTCACGAACTTTACCGAAGAGGGTGCCCCGCCAAACTTGAACAACAAAAGTTAGCAGTTGCTGCGGTCCTGAGGGATGTTTTAATGCAAAAACCACGCTGCCGTTGGAAAGACGCATGCAAACGATTTTCAAAAGACCAGAGTTGTGTTTTTTGACCAAAAGACTTTTGATCTTTTACAAATCGTGTTCAATATAGTAATCATCGGCTAAGATCGACCATCTTCTACAAACCAATATATTAGATTTGCTGCTATCCACAGTAGCAATGCTAATATGTACATCGACTCTTGCCGATTGTTCTCAATTTTAAAAAATCCATTGAAAGTTAGGAAATGGCAACACAGCCATGCAGTGAATATATTTAGCAGAGATAGAATCCCGGTACATTTCCAACAAGTTTGAAGCGCATCCAGTGTTCGGTTTGGCAGCAGTCGAAAGTAGTAAAAATGAGCGACAATTATTTCACAATATAAGACTCTTGTGACTTATTATACCGGTTGAATGGGTTGGTATTTTTTTTTTAAATGTGACTCTTCTCTCAAATTTAAATTAAACTTTTTTTTGCGCACCGGCACTACAGATAGAAGACATTGTTATTTCTTCACCAGTTTCGTTTCAAATTTCAATATCCAGTTCATACTTTCTGTATTGTTGAGGGTTCGTAAAGGGCAACTAGAAATAAAAAAAAAGAGAGTCAACCACACCAACAGGGGAAGTTAGATGGAAACGCAGGTTGGAGTAAATTTTGAGGCAAGGAGAATTAGCCTGAATCCTGCACTTACATGTGCACCTGCATTAAAGAATATTTTTCCTTCGTGTGGATCCTGGTGATATTGAACAATCAAATATGTGGCCATAGATAGTTACGGGATTTTGCGATAAGTTGTCTCAAAGAAAATTCTTGTACGTTTGAAGGAAAACACTTTTTAACACAAAAAGGTGATATGCTTGAAGAGACAATAATAATAAGGTGGTGCCATCCTTCACGATAATGAAAAGAAAGTCATTTTCAGCACATTGAAGACGACCACAAAAGGCTTAAAGATATACATGTATTATTCAAGAGGAAGTTGAAAAAAAAATAATAACAATAATAGCAAATCAAACAGATGTATTGCATTACGCATCGCTTTCAAACAGACAAAGAGGTATAAATTATTTGTTTGGCAGTGCACACACACAAACACCCGAGAATGATTTGTACAGTTAACGTAAAGAATAATAGTGTAATCTGAAATAGCTTAAACTCAATGCGCAGCAGCTGATCCAGTTCACTCAATGGTCGTATGGTCTCC
>CAXHWN010000599.1:2500-16000 GCA_964020975.1 Hermodice carunculata
AAAAGAACGCAGCTTTTGGGAAGCGATTACTCAAAATTATGCACAGTATAGAATGTGTGCAGTTAGGCCTAGTGGGCAACTGCAGGAAGTATGACATCATCTCATTCCCAGCATATTGTGTGATTATGAGCGGGAACAATTTGTGCTAGAGACGCAATGGTTTCTTCTTCTTCTTCTTCTTCTTCTTCTTCTTCTTCTTCTTCTTCTTTTTTTTTTTTTTTTTTCTTTTTTTTTAGGATTTTCAAGACATTTGACAATGTTCACTGAGGACAATGTAGGAAAAGTTTTCCTCTCGAAAAAGCCTTTGATGACCCAGAAGTCACCAAGAAACATCACCACGCAGCAGACACCATCCGTAAAAAACCTAGCCTATACTACTTGGTCTCCAAAAACCTAGTTAAAACCACTTTAGCTGACGCGGTCTGTAAAACCACCAAGATAGAGGGCGGTAGACCACCTACGCAAAGTGACCATTCACTATTGCTTTTGGAGTGGAAAATACATACAGCTGTGTTTGTTTTGCCGATAAAGACATCGACGGGCTTCCTCTCAACCTTTGATTCGAAATTGTGAAGATCATGCACAAAAAATAAAAGGGCAAAAAATCAGACAGTTGATTTCACCAATCAAATTTCGTCAACTGTATGTCGTAACGAATGTATTCTACTTACCACAAAATATATTTTATTGTCATCTTCACGTTGCGCAACACGACTGACCCTCAGGTCCAGTTCACCTGTGGATTCTGCTTGGATTTCAAACGGTCGGGTATGCGGCATCCGGCGTAACATGCTCTCTTGCGAGGGCTGTGAAGGCCCACACCCCATGCGCAGATCATGAAGAGTTGTGTGTCTGGTCGCACTCTGCAAAAGTAAGTCACTTAACAAGTTGTTTCTGTCGCTTGTTTCATAGCCGCAATCAACTGCAAACGAAAGAAATCCTTTTGTGTGTGAATGTAAGGGTACCCTGCTTATGGTACAGGTCCATTGCCTTCAAAACTTTATGCACCATTATGCGAAGTCGCACTCTGTGCCACTTTGATGTCAAAATATTTCAATTAAATCAATAGTCAGTGCTCTATGCGACAGAGTAAACACAGATCTGGAAAAAATGGGAAGTGGGTCTCCGTCAATTTTGTTCAAATGGTCATACTCCAGTGATATTTTTTAAAATTTTTAATGAATATCTTTGTTTATTTATTGGCAAAACTTTCAAAAATCTTCTGCAAAACTGCTTAGCAAATTGTTTCGAAATTGTAAAGGAAAACTTGAGGGGACTCCTATACCTTAATTTCTTCAAATTTCTTCTCGAGATGGCGCTATAAATGTTATCTATTCGTTAACGATTGTGTGTGTGTGTGTGTGTGTGTGTGTGTGTGTGTGTGTGTGTGTGTGTGTGTGTGTGTGTCAAAGCTATTTTTTACTTCCTCTCCAAAATCAGTAGGCATATTGTGCTGAAACTTAAATATGGAAATGTAGCTTATGGAAGGGTCAAACAAGGTTATCAACTAGGTGGTGAAACTCTATTTTAGGCCTATATTAAAACAGAGTTACATCTCGTAACAACATAAAATAGAAAGACAGAGCCTAAGATACACCATGAGGCGAAAGGAGTAATCTTTAGGAAAGTAAATTTACAACGTGGTGTACAATTTAGTTAACTTTTTTTTTTCTACAAGGGATATGGAGTGACTCGTCCAATATCTCCGGTTGCACAAGTGTAGCTTACATTTTTCTTAATGATATAGTACAAAGCGTTAGCTGACACCAGCATTTTGGTGTCGGTAACTACAACAGGCGCATAATGTACACTTACCAAGCGAGTAAATCAATTTACTTACTCGCCAAGAAAACAATGTAAATATAAAAATAAACAAGCAAACAAAAACATGAAATAAATAAATCAAGCACGTAACCAAGTAAAACGCGAACATGCAAATAAACAAATGAATCAGGGAAGGACGGAAGGAATAGGAGCCTAAGCAAGGAGGAAAGGATGAATGAATGATTAAAACCAAACATCCACACATAAACCAATCACCAAACACAAACACACACAAAGCAAAATCAACTAAGAGCAGAACTGAACAAAGAAACAAAATAAGGATTGTGGTGCTCCACGCCATGGGTTTAGGCCTATAATGTATTATGACCGCTGGGAGTTCGACAGGATAAATATAGGTTAATATGTACAAGCGACAACCATACTTTTTCATGATTGTGCTGGCGCCGTCTCCATACTCAGCTTATTATAGTACCGGGGTTGGGAATCATGCAGCATTTGTCCCAGAATTAGGTAAATCGGCCTACAATACAATCCATCAGAGTCTAATATGTTTTTCGATCCGTTGATATCCATTCCGCCAAAATATTTGTTCGTTTCAAATTTTTCGGAAGTTTTGATCAGATCAGGTTGCCGTTTTCCATAAATTACATGTGTTACTAATAGTAGCGGAGAGGTTTGAGCCTCGCGCAACGGTTCCGCGACTTTGACTTTGCATAGATGCACTATAGTTCACATTTCACCCACAAAACCATACATTTTTTAATTATACCGATATCTAAAAGAGTCCCACCAGCGGATCGGGGGGGGGGGGCGGAGGGTTCGATCGAACCCCCCTCTGTGATGTGAACAAATAAATAAATAATAAAGAAATGGAAAACGAAATAAAATATTGGAAGACACAATCAAAGAGCTTGGCCTATTGCCGCCGCTTTTAAATTAAATTTACTGTCTGGAGATATATCTTTAAACATCTATGATCTTCAAACTGTTCGTACTTTCATATATTTAATTGTTACGTTTCAATATACATTCTGTGTGCTTTTTGGTATTAAAATGCTATATATATTGCAGCAAAGGCTTGGTCCACGCAATATTGTAAGTCATGCTACATAGTTGCCATTATGGTTGACTTTTGTCCACTTTATTTTGAAACCAGCGACAGATTTGCCAGATTGCTAATTCATTCACGCATAAATATACAGGAGGCCAGTTATTTTGCCTGTTAACGCATCCTGACACGTATCCGTGTAGTTTAGTTTGGTACAACTTCAGAGGTGTATTTCTCTGCATCTGTTCTTTTTAGTTTATGGAAGTATGTCTAGTCTTAATCTGTCAGTTGGGGCGCATGTCAAAGAATTATTGTGCTAATTGTTAAATATAGTGAAGCATAGGGAATTGTTTTGAAGTGGCTTTCTTTTTTATTTTGTGTATTTTAGAATAGCCCCCTATATGGATAAACAAGATCCATGTCTTCAAAATGCTATGAAACTTAACAAGGTCCATGAATTTGCCCTTATCTGTATCAGGAGTAAAATTACGAGACTGCAAAAATAAAATTTGCTAATTTGCATATCCAAAACTTTAATTTTCAAAATTGAAGACTTGTATCTCGATATGGGCCAAATAGGGGAAAAATTGGAGGACACTTTTTAGGTTCACGGTGTTTGCAACAAAAGAGCATCATTTTTAGAACTTCAGACTGGATATTACTGAGAAAGAAATAATTTTAAAATACGTGTCCTCCTATGTCTGGGTCTTATGTTGGCATATTTATTCAAATAGCACAATATTTCGTTGATCTCTATGTGCACCAATTGAAGAAGTGGACAAGCCCGTACATCTGAAACGTGGCAGTCTTCCACACATGTATAGGCCGCAGACGATACCAATTCTAGTGGGGTGTGTGCTTTGTACAGATTTACTTCGAGGTTTATATTTTAATGCTGCTGTTCAGCAGATTTGCCACACATTTTCTGAAGACGCTACACACATTTCAGATGACGGACCAGGAAGAAGCAAAAACATGCGTCACAACTCCCATCCATTTCACATCCATTCACACTTGGTCCGTGCCCTGGCTTGTGAGTGCAAGGTTGGTCGCCATACGGCACTTTGACAATCGGAACCTAATATCGTTCTTTTTTTGCCCCCAGTCACTATCGGAACAGGAAGCATGAGCCAATCGATTTCAGTATCTTCATGGCTGTTCGGTCAGCACAATAGACCAACTAAGCGATGGTCCTGATCTTTTTGATATTTTAGGGAAAATTGTCATTCCTAATTAGACATGGGTACGCAGAATATCCCACAAAAAAAGTTAAGAAATCTTGCTTTGGGCAATTTGTTGAAAACAAACTCATGTTCATTACCAAAAATACGCAAATCCAGTATATAGTGATGTGATATTTTATCATTCAGTTGCAGTAAAATGATATTTATACCTAATGCCCTCATGAATATAAGTTGTTTTTTTTAACATAAAAAATCCGTGTAAGTGTTACTCATAAAATATGTATAACAGCTGCTTTTATATCAGTTACGCACGTTTGTTTTGGCAACTTTCCACATGAAAAATATATCCAGAAGACAAACTAAAGCAGATAGAGCTACAATAAAATTCATATTAGTAGTCCTAAATCATACTGGTGCTGACCCTCACGTGTGATAAAATCGGTGATATATGTGTGACGGGAAGCATTTGTTCGTGCTTGTATTACTTCATCTTGAAAAACAGTGAAAAAACCGCAGTTTGGGGGCTTCACGTGTATGTGGCCAATTATATGGACAACAGTTTATAACATCATCCATTTTCGAAATAGCTGTGGCGTGGTGTGTACGAGGAAACTCATTGCATATCCCAAATGGTGGTATTCTACGTTAAAGAATTGCCAAAAATTAATGCAAAAACACTTTCAGAAATTTGACCCAATTCTGCATGGCGAGCTATAATATACACACAGCTTGATCGCCGTGGGGATGTCCTACCCGGACCTTAGTACAGAAGTGAGGACGCATCTGTGGAAAACAATTGGCCTGCCATGTCTAACATATGTCGCAGAATGTATCTGTCTCTCAAATTCATGTATTCGGCGTCTTCAATCTAGACAGGGCTCAATCTTGAAACAAGTTCTTGGTTTCACTAAAAGATCTCACCAGTCAGGTGTTCCTAAAGCACTGAATGTATTGCCTGTTATCGACACAATTGCAGTACAGCGTCTCTGCTGGGCAGGATAGCATCTGTCGAGTCTCGTATTACAAGAAAACAACTTAACTTTGGCCATGAAGACTCCCATTAAGATATGTTTATGTTGCTCTCATAGGGGCCACCCCAAAATATTTGACAAATAATAATATTAAAAAAACATTGCTTAAAAGTAATAGTAAAACTAAATAGTATCAGCATGAATTCATGTCATAAATTGAACACCATTTGGAATGACATGTACACTGATACCGTATCAGTCAACTATGTTATCTGCATGTATACCGGTAAGAGTTTTTCCATATTACATACATCTTGGTAGGTTCGTATATAGTGATTTTCTATGTATTTGGCCACGCCTTGCATTTTTCTACAATGTGGGCGGGATCGAGTTTTATTTAAAGTATCGGGAAGATCATACCTTATACAATTTTCAGCAAAACTATGGACACATTTCGGCACATAAGAGTTCCGGGATTGCCTCGTTTCATGTTGATGCCTCTCCTGATTGTAATGTGCAGGCAGATTAAAGTTTTATGGCAGTTTTTTTATTTACAAATGTATAAAAAAAAGTTTAGAAAGGAAGGTCACCGGCATGTTGAATCCCACGCACCGTCAGATAAAAATCGAAGGTGCCTTTCCAAAGTACAGCCACCATCTTGTGACTCGTTTGTAGTTCCACCTTCATTCAGTGCAGAAATTAGTTCTGAATTGTTTGTATGCTTTTATTGGGGGTGGGGGAAGCACCATTGTTCTAAGACGCTGATTGGTTACTGCAACCATGCTCGTGTGACCGCCTTCTGAGTACCTGCAATCTTGTAAGTTATGTCTCATCCTATCATGAGATATTGACCAGTACGTGTCAGCAAGTGACACTTTATATGATTCATTATGTAAGAACGGAGAAAAACTCTACAATACATGTAATATCTTACTGCAGGATGCAGCTACCATCATCCGCTCCAAACAAGTAACTTGGAACCCTATCCCTGTCACATGATGATGATGATGATGATGATGATGATGATGATGATGATGATGATGATGATGATGATGATGATGATGATGATGATGATGATGATAGTTCGATTAAGCAAGAGGACTGTGAAGGTCCTGTGCTCAGCTGACATGTACAGAAACCGTTGGGATTTTTTAAGATTTGCCCCCCAAAAAGAACAAAGAAATTCAATTTATAAAAAAAAAATCCAAAAATCAATGGAGCGTGTCCATTGGAACAAATCTGCTAGAGACCCACCCAAGGTACGTTGCCACCAAGTGTAAAGTCAATCTGACTGACAGATTCGGAGAAGGCGGCAAAACTATGAATTAGCATTAGAATTCACATTGACTTACATAGTAATCAATAGGAAAAGTACATTTACCGACCAGTGCCCGAATTGATAAAGTCGTTAAATATTAGGAATCTGCAGCATTGCCACCGGTGAACAGATTCAGAACTTGGGGCCCCTAGGGGTGTTCCTGTGTCATATCAAAGCAATTGGATGAGCAGTTTCAGAGAAGATTTTTTAAGATTAGCCCAAAAACGAAGGAAAAATTACAAAAAATCCAAAAATCACTGGAGCATGACCAATTGAACATACTTGGTAGAGACCCACTCAAGGTACATTGCCACCAAGTTTGAAGTGACTCTGGCTGACAGTTTTGGAGAAGAGGTCGAAATATGAATTGTGGACCAACGACGACGGACCATTCTATAAGGTCAGCTGACTGACAAGCTAAAAAATGAATCCATGATAGATAAATATATGTTTAATGGGTATATGACAATTGAGCAAGAGGTGGCACTGGATCCATATGCAACATGAATGGTGAACTCGCTCCTACACAATAAAAATTCCTGTTTTATAGACATTATACATCCCCACTATTTCAACTTAAACGAGACACTAGAATTACCTGACTACTTTCCGTAAAGAGTATCCCCTAATAATCAATGGCCAGGAATCAATCAAAGACACGGTGATTTTAAATCAGCCCTACGTGTTTGATAATATTAAATTACCAATCAGAGATCCTTACAACTGACACTCCTATACCTTCACCTGTGCACGAGCGTTTCTTTCACATGGCCATCCGCTGTGAAGGACGGGCACGCACCGTTTAAGCTTTGTATACATGTGAAACAAAGGCACGAAAGGTCAAACATGTCAAATCCATATCGCCAACATGATAAAGGTGGGTGATTGGTAGACTGCACAGAGCATCAATTGCAGTGTTTAATTCTATAACTGTTACTATTTTATTTTAAAATATTGATGTATGTATCCTGTTGTATCATCTTCTACTGAAGAGTGCAGGTATGTTTATCTTTATTTTATTTATTTATTTCATTTTTTATTTATTTATTTTTTTGTTTTGTTTTGTTGTTTTTTTTTGTGTGTGTGTGTGTACTTGTTCACAGTGGACGTGTTGCGTTCACCGTTCAAATGAAAACATTACTTCGCAAAAGCTGTTTCGCTTTTATGTCTTTTTTTAAGGTAATGGAGACAAAAAAATGATGTTATTCACGTTACCTGTGGCACCACGATGAGAAAGCCTTGGTAATGGAGAGCTTTAATACCAGCCGGCTCCTTGACTTCCAATGCCTCTAGTCGTCTGTTTTTAGTAAGGGTGTACAAGTCAAAGACAGCTGAACGGAATTTCGGATACAGCTTTCGTAAGAAGTTCTGAAACTCCTCAGCAGTTTGACTGGTAGATATTTCAACTTTCCTGCTGGTTGTACCTTCCACGTAAGTCTCGGGGAAGCCTGGAAATATTTATGCATATCTGATCCTCTGTAATTTGGTATTTAGACTATAAAAATTGCGCTTTTAGTAACTCATAAATGCGCTTCAAGCTCCCACACTATATTTTGCCTGGCATAAGCTATCTTTCTGAAAATAAAGTAAAAATCCACCCCGAAATGGGTTTTTGTCGTAAAATGTATTCATATATGGCACAATGCAATCGTGACAAATGCAGTCGGAAATAAGATACATATTTATACCATGTCTGTTAAGGTTTTGACATATACTTTTTTCTTACATAGTTTAATTCCGAGCATTCCATTTCTTGTAAAGACTTTAAATGACACTACATACATGTAAAGTGGTCCATCCTAGACACTGGGCTGGACTTAGTATTGAGACATTGTGCAATTGAATGCAACAGGGCACGTCAAAGATACCATACTGCTTGGTGTCAGCACTTTCTTCCTTTGTCAGATGACACTTTCCACTAACGAATGAACCAGGTTTTGTTTATCACTCGGGCATCTCCATTAGCCACAGATGGATACCAGGGAGAAGTTACCTCTAAATATTAAATAGCAAATGGGCCCAAGATCGAGCCTTGTGGGGCACCGGCATTTACATATCTCCAAGTTGATGATTGGCCTTTTATAATAACTCTCTGCCGTCTCCTAGACAAATAACTATCAAAACACTTCAACACAGTACCTCTCACACCAATAGCGTGTAGTCTGCGCAAACGGCCTTTGTGCCACACTCAATCGAAAGCTTTTGCCTCATCAAGGAAAACAAAGTTTATATCTTTACCCTCGTCCATCGCCTCTAAGATGATATCATAAGTTTCTAATAATTGTGAAATAGGTGAATCGCCTGGTTGATAGGCCGATTGAAATCTAGTCAGTATGTTATTGTTCACACAATGATTAAATAGCGACTTGAATACGCATTTTTCGAACAACTTTCCAGCAATATCTAATAATGAAATAGGTCGAAAATTCTTTACTATTTGTTTGGAGTCCTTCTTATGCAAACGGTTTACGTTTGCATCTTTCCACTGGTCAGCGTAGATAGATGACTGTGAGGATTTATTAAAAATAATACTAAGTGGCTCAGCAATTGATGCAGCACATGATTTTAGAAGACAAGCACTGATGGTGTCTGGTCCACTCGCCTTCAAGGCATTTAGTTGCAGGGCACAGTCTTTTACTAAGTCGGCGTCAACATGTATATTGTTCAATAAAGAAACAAGGGAATAATCAATATCGGGAACTTCACTCCCGTGGTAGTCTACCGTACACTGTTGCGCGAATTAGCTATTAAATAATTCAGCCTTTTTTTTTTTTTTTGTCATCTTTAATGACATTGTTACCATCCTTAATGGGAGGAATCTGTGATGATCCCTGACCATTTGAAAACAATTCTTTGACATTTTTCCACCACAGTTGCAGGTGATCTGTGTTCTTGCGGAAAATCTCCGGAAACCGTGTCTCATTATTTCATGCATTGTAAATTGTATCCCACACAGAGGACTGAGTTGTTTGAGTCATAAAGTACATTTATAAACAGAGTAGTAACGGTACCACTTTTATTGTACGGAGATAACAGTCAAAATTTCCACTGGAACAAATGCTTGTTCACTAATGTCGAACGATTTATACTGAGTTCCAAACGTTTCTAAATATTTTGATTCTCAAAAACTGCTTTTTGGCATTGTGTTTCTTTCACAAGTTATTTTACCTTAACTTTTCTGTATTGTATACTTTTCTCATGCAACAAAATGTGTTATTTTGTCGATTGTATGAACGCAAGTGCTGTTTAATGCAGTTGGTGTCCCGACAGCTTGTCATTTAAGTAGTCGAAGTCACATAGTCAGGGTATTGTAGTACTCCCAAGATGTGTGTTTTTGTTTTGGTTTGGGTTTTTTTTTGGGGGGGGGTGTTTTTTGGGGGGGTTGTTTTTTTTGTTTATGTTTTATGTTTTGTTTTGTTTTGTTTTGTTTTGTTTTGTTTTTTCTGTATCGACAAGCATTACTGTGATCATCGACTGTAAATCTATGTAAGGGAGCGAAATTCACATAAGCTTCGGCTTGTTTTCCTATCCCATTCATTGTTTATGATAAATAAAATATGTTTAAATAAAAAAAAAGTTACCTCTAGTGCCACCGACGGACAACTTGTTCCATTTCTTGCTCTTATCTACAATACCTCCATTACTAAATGTCTAATAACTGTTTCAATTATCAGGATCGCTCAGTATGATTTCGCAGCACTTCGCGATAAGTAGCATACACTCTGGACAGGCCATTATTGTAGCGTGGGAAGTGATCGCGGAAATACAAGCAGATAACTAGGCTCGACTTTTAATTGTTCCAGGCAGTTCCATGCTTTCAAATTGACTGGGCACAACTGCAATATATCAGACTTCTAAGGAGGCACCGGGTAATAAGAGAAACTAATGAAATACCCATGGATGCAAGAGTTTACTTTTTATAGTCCATCCCCCCCAGAAATTGCCAAAGAAAGTGGGTAAGGATTGAAGTCGTGGGTCACTTACCACAGCCAATCTGTTGGTATCTTGTCAGCAAATATCTCTGGTCCTCACACTCCGCAACTCGGCTAAATTTTGGAAGAGTAGACGAGACTGATGGCAAACAGAAGATAACCATTTTGAAATGGTCTGTGGCTTTTCTTCCTCTTTTCTTCGGTTTTCTCTGTGGAAGTACGACGTTTGCATCCGACATAGGCCACCGTGTTCCCTCAGGAGAAACTTGCATGAGAATGGCCATATCCTTTGGTGCTGTAGATTGGTAAATATATTTGGGTTGTCTCTGCAACGAAGCGTCCATTTTGCCGCTTTGCGTGTTTTCCAGAAAACTGCTTGCAATGTGTGTTGGAGCTGTCACGCAAAAAAAAGGGTGGTATCGACTTTCAGAAAGCTGGATAAGAGGAGACATACCTTGCGGTGATGACAGTGGTGACGCTGGTTCTGATTTAACGATCATCAGCGGACCATCGTCCACATCTGTGTCTTCCAGTGTATGCAATGTATTAGCAACTCTTGCCATTTCATAGCTCGGTCGTCCACTGACTCCCACTTTTTTGTTGGGGAAAGTTCCAGCGTGTGATAATTGCTCCAACACCAAATCCTTAAATATAGTAAATCCATGAAAATATCTTGCGAGCATTTAGGCTTCATCTGAATTATATATATATATATATATATATATATGTGTGTGTATATATATATATATATATATATATATATAATGTAATTGTAGAAACTAGTATTAACAGTTTAAATCATCCAGGCGCAATCTGTTTTGCTTTTTTTCAAAATGTTAATGTAGCTAGCTCTATTATTACGACTTATCAGGGCTTCGACAAACCGGAAACTGAGAAAATTGTTGAAAATAGGCTTTGTCAACATTTCACACAGAAATAGTTGTCATTTACTGGCAACAATAAACGCGCTACCGCCTGTACATTACTATAATTGTAATTAAGTTAATATATAACTTATACCCTGTTATTACAAAGAAATAGAAAACAATCGTCAGTTAGGGTAAGGTATGCATTTTACAGTTGTTAAACTATTTATTAAGGACGTCTTTAAATTACACTTTATATACACCATATACCTACATGTACAAGTACATATGGAAACGATTGTGTGATGCAAAACCTTTGCCTCAAAAAACGTCAATAGCCCTGGTTCGGTTGCCTTTCTGTGTGTCTGGGGTTGCTTTTTTTCTTTTATTTGTGATGATGTTTTCAGTTTTATGTATGATGAAATCGAAAAACTACATATGTCTCTCAGTTATAACACAAATCTTTGACAAGATCATATGGATATATGAACCATAATCAGGGGGGGAATAAACTGCTAAACTGCGAAAGTCTTGTGAAATGATAGATTACAATTGAACACAAAGAAAAGTTTTCTGTTTGTGTATTTTTATTTTTATTTCATTTTATTACTCTTTAGTTGACTGTTTTCTCTGTGATTGTCAGGTTTAGACCTGATGATCACGGGATTTATTGGAATATTTAGTAGAAACAACTAGTCTCACATGTACCTATATATGTGCTCCGTAAATACCCCATCACCGCCCCGCCGGGGGGGGGGTGGCGGCAGAGGCTGCTTTCCCAGATGCTTGGCAGGAGTTTGCCTGCTAAGCATCCATTCTCGTGGGTCTACAACCCTCTGTCAACAGTCTTTTTGCCGCAGCAAAGTCTGAATTGGAGGCAAGGCAGGAGTTTGTGGCTCGAAATTTCCAATGGCCATGTTTTAGACCTGATGATCACGGAAGTATTGGTGATTTATAATTAGCCTTGCCATTTCTAAGAAGAAACTGTAATCCCCCACCCCCACCCCAACAAAAAGTTTATTTGCTTCATTTTTTTAATCAATGACGCGTAAATTCACAGTCGTCATAGGTCTAACCATCATGTTTTTGGATGAAACTTCATATTTACGCATTTACACAACTTGAATTATATGCCTACACTGCAAGTTACAATGTACACTTATTGAACCTGACTTTCAAATCATTGAAACTCAGGATATAAAAACGGTTTTACCCTCTGCAATAAGTTTTACATAGATGAAGTGAAGAAACATTGCTACCCACTTTGAAGAGCATGAGGTTTTCGTGAAAAGATTAAAATTACAAAAACACACAAAAATCATTAAAAGATGGCAAAAAAGCGCAACACCATCTGTTGAAGTGTTAAAGTCCAAGTATTCCTGTCCAATTTCAAATTAGCGTTTCGTTGTCAGAGAAGGTTTTTTTACTATAAAATTTAACAAAATGTTCACTGAAAATCCACAATAATTGAAGCTTGACTTCGTGAACACACTTGGCAGAGACCGACTCAAGATGCATCCCCTACAGTTTTGGAGAAAACCATACCTTCTTGCATGTACACTGGTATCCAAGGTAACATAAACCTTCAGTGATTATTACGTAAATTCGAAAATTCGTAAAAATTCAGGGAATGGCAGTAGCATTACCTAGGGGGAAAATTGGTGGAGACTAACTCAAAGTACATTCAAATTAAGGTTGTAGAGAATCCACCCAGCATGTAGTTTGGGAGAAGTGGATAACTGAAAAAATAGAAGTAATCATAATTGCTTGCCTGTGCGGACGAAGTCCTATTCTTTGTCTCAGCTATCCCCGATCTACAAGTTTTTTTTTTATTGATATTCATAAATGTAATGCAGATAAATAGCATCTCTTCTTCAATTATAACAAACCCATGTGTATGTTAGCTGATACAGTTAGATATGTGACTGCTATCTTTGACCGAGGACTTACTCTTCATTATAACTCGCCCAGGATTCAACTCAGCCGGGCTTATGCTCTGGTACAAAGCCCTGCTGAAGAAGGATAGTTTCACCCAGGGATTCATCATCATTATAATTGGATGTACAAATGTTGGCGCACAATGGATCTCACTGACTTAGATGATTTGAAGTATGCAGGCTTCAAATATAATTCCCTTCAAAACAGACCTAATTACAGTTTCACTCAATGTGATAAGCCTGGAAGCTTTACAGTTCAAAACCGCATTTCCTGTGTGACTACCAGAAAAAAGCAGCAGAACAGCAATATTTGGATCATAGTAACTAGTAAAAACAAATAATCCGACACAAGTTATACACCAGATAGTTCCATAGAACATCTTATCTCCCTGTTGGCAACAAACATAGACACTGCCCGAAGAAGATAACAAAATCCCGCTGAAGCTAAAGTATACACGT
>CAXHWN010000602.1:0-27500 GCA_964020975.1 Hermodice carunculata
CACCAGCCTACTATGGTTCACAGTGAGTTTGTTTCATAAAATAACACTGAATTTCAGAATAATGTGCCAAAGCCACCGCAGTTACAGTAAACTTTCACTTACTTCCTTGGACCTTTACTTTTGTTTTTAAAACAAGATAAAATTTCAAGATGTATAAACTTAACAGAAAAATGACACATCAGAGGGTTTTTTTTTTTCCTGACAAAATCAATATCTATGATAGAATGACATAGCTTGATACGTATTTGATGTTGACCCATGAGGGGTATTATTGGATTTTTGGGGGGGTCCTTGCCTTTTTTTTTTTTGTTTGTTTGTTTTGGTGGGTTTTTTTTTTTTTCTTTGTTTTTTGTTTTTGTTTTTTTTTTTGTTTGTGTGTGTGTGTGTGGGTTTTTTTTTGTTTTGTTTTGTTTTTGTTGGACAAATCCAACTACCATGACTTTTTATACTAAATCCAGTCATGTAGAGAGGTGTATGGGCACTTGCTTCATGCCAAGCAATTCCCGGCCTGTTTGAAGGACACAGTAATCTGTGTCTGGTGACATTAAATGTTAAAGTTTGCTCAACTGGCTTAGTGTTTAAGTGTGCTCAACTGGCCTACGCCTGTTTGATATTCATTCAGTAGCACAATTTACATTAGCAATCCAAATTGAAAGAATTTCCTTTTACATTTTAAACCAATTGGCTGTATAATACAGAGGCCCGCTACGAGACCAAAGCAAATGGAAAGTTAAATAATATTACATATCATGCATAGAGGAGAGTATAAGATCTAATGGGCTAACATTATTTTCCTCATTAGCCTTATTTGGGTATGTATATCCAAAAGAGTAAAGGCTGGTGTGCTTTTCAAAATCCCTCGGTGTCCCATATCTGTGCTTCGCTTAATAGATGTCATCAAGCGCATGTCATTGGTCGCAAACCACATTTTCTCTATAGTTGTGTAAAGAAAAAAAATCTAAAGGTGGTTTATGTTGTAAAGTTGTTGTGGAAAGGTGAAATAGGTGAATGCAGCTGTGCCTGGGATTACACAAGCGAATGGGTATGTATGGAGTGATCATTACCTCGACTGACTCTTGTATCGAAAAAGTCTCGGGTCATTTCCCTAAAGCACATTGCTTAGTTCTTTACAGGCGGAACCTGATTAATTGTGGTATGCAGTTGAATTGGTTGTGTCGGTTTGTTTAAGGTACTCTCTCTCTCTCTCTCTCTCTCTCTCTCTCTCTCTCTCTCTCTCTCTCTCTCTCTCTCTCTCTCTCTCTCTCTCTCTCTCTCTCTCTCTCTCTCTCTCTCTCTCATCTCTCTCTCTCTCTCCTCTCCTCTCTCTCTCTCTCTCTCTCTCTTGCATGCAGTAAATATCAGGGAAGCTTGCTGGCAGCAGGTCACCATAATTTTGTAAATTTACAGTGAAGTACTTTATTTGCAGTGCATTAACCCTTGACAGCAGGCTCATAAAAGCAACAAACGCAATTTTTATGGCAGTTTGACAGTTCACAATACGCAAGAACGCATCTGCTGTGTATCTCTGACTGCATCGTGCGATCTTGTGTCGGGACAGACAACCCTGGTGGCACCGTGACAAGTTCGCATCACTGTGTCTACATATATATATATATATATATATATATATATATATATATATATATATATATATATATATATATATATATATATATATATGGGGGGTCTGTCTGTCTGTCTGTCTGTCTGTCTGTCTGTGCCTGCGTGTGTTTTATGGTATCAATTTGTATTTATTTTTCTTCCCGACGTTTGGGTCCAAATCTGGTAACGGCTTAAATTACATGATTGTGACCGTTAAATCGCAAGACATGTGCATACATTAATGTTTTGAAAGTCGCATACGTTTAAATCCCTGGATCATTTTTAAATTGCCTTGGATAACACTCCTGAACCCAGCGATTTCTTCATTTTATAACTATTTATTTTAAATCGGCATTGATATATTTATCATTCAATAATTGCTCATGCATAGAATGTGAGGACACGCATTTTCCCAAACAGCAGTGTCGATGCCCATAAAAAATGTAGAGGAGACAGCTTGGTGACACATTTTCCACAAAACTCACCAATGAAAATCCCAACGATATACAATAAAGATTAAAAAGATATTTTTATTGAAGTTCACCAAATATACAATGCAACACAGCATTGAAATCATATTATCGTGGCCATTTCATAAGCCAGAAGGAAAATATATTTTTAACCAGTCTGCTTTACTTTGGACCATTTTGGTTGGGGTTAATAATGTTCCTGATAACTAATAACGTGGGTTCTCTTCAAAACTTAGATCAATATAGGCCTGTGTTTCCCTGGAAGTAAATACCTGTGTTATTTTTCACAATTTCTTTCCCGCAATCAAAACATGAATTAAACCGCTGTATGTCGCTGCAATCGATACCAGTACACACGTATTGTACAGCGAACAGTTTGTGCGCTCCCTCTGTCCCACCCCGCACTGACACTGTTGTCTTTTGTTTTGAGGCTCAATTTCAGTCAGGGGAAGATACTTAAGGTTGAAAGCAGCAAGTCTTGAAGGACTGTATACATGTACGATACATATGATGATGCCCTTTCCATACTAGCTACAACCGAATAATCTGTAACACGGAAATTAAACATGCCAATCGTATGTCACATCTGAACAAACAAAAACGAAAATGATCGGGCTGGTAAATGCAGTCAACCTTGGTACCAATTTTATTTAATTATAGTTTATCACTGTTGCGGCACTATACCAAGTCCTATGTTGGCTGTTCTGACGAAGGTGATGTCTCAATCCACAATAACCATACTGTATTCACGGCGCAGTAGATATTCCACTTTGTCACAAGTTGATAATAAATGCACGAAAGAGACGTTCACAGTTGTGACTTTGGTAATTACCGCTTAAACAGATCTTTCGGCTTGAAACTTAACCATTTTCAGTTTCAAACTTGACCATTGTAGGCCAATCACTGCCTGACAAAAGGGGTGAACCAGTGAGTTGACAGGCAAATATTAATGTTGATAGTTTCCCTGCCTTTGCTGAATTTTGTAACTCCAAGAATTAGAAGATTTCAGGTGATTGGCCATGTGTAAAAATACGAAACTGCACAGACAACGTATTGTCAAACCCACTAAATCTTTACCCATATGCACTTTACCAATGAGAAGTCGGCTGTGGCCAAACTAAGGAATTAAGAACTAAATTAAACCAATATATAAACGACAAATAAATGATACATATATATCCTTTAAATGAGGCCACTTTGATGATAAACAAATAAAACTTCTCACGGAGACCATTGCTCAGCTTCCAAATATAAGTTTAATTTTTCCTTCATTACTTCTACGTTTTCACCGTCACAAAACGTTCAAAATATAGACTTGCACAATATTAAATGGGACGACAAATGTGCCGCTACAAAGTCTTTTTTTTTCACTTTTTTCCCCTTTTGTTGACATGATGAAATTGACATTTTTCGAAGCTCTATTCAAAAATGTCTTCTCTCGGAACGTATGGCCCCTGTTGTCTTCTCAAGACAATGTCAATAAGCACCATTTATATTCGGATTACTCGAAAACAGTATATCCTGTGCAAAATGGACACCACGTGTGCGGGTATCCTCACGTTATATTTCTCGTGATAGTTGCGTTATAAATATATACACGAGTCCCTCTGAACAAAGTATACATATATGAATACAAATATATAGTCTCTTAGAATTTTTTTTTAAGTTATATCACAGATATAAATCTACCAAGCACTGACACTGGTCTACCTATTAGGCATCGGACATTACTGTGTATCATAGCCGGTGTCCTCAGCCTTCCATGCGTGTCCGAATACTTAATTGGCGTTTTTTACCCTTTGCAAATTAAATATTCATTCCACCCTATTAGGCATCGGACATTACTGTGTATCATAGCCGGTGTCCTCAGCCTTCCATGCGTGTCCGAATACTTAATTGGCGTTTTTTACCCTTTGCAAATTAAATATTCATTCCACCCTATTAGGCATCGGACATTACTGTGTATCATAGCCGGTGTCCTCAGCCTTCCATGCGTGTCCGAATACTTAATTGGCGTTTTTTACCCTTTGCAAATTAAATATTCATTCCACCCGCCACTGGCACGAAATAAGATCATTTTTTTCACATTACAAAACTCGAAAACTGAAGCTTCTGTTTCATTTTGGTGACAGTCCCAAATGCGTCCTTCTTCACCGTGGAAGATAAAGACTTGGGGGTGACCTCGTGTGAAGCTCCTAAATTCATATCACAGTCATGTTCCACATCGTACGTTTCTCTGCCATTCTGTGCATGAACCATTCATTACGACAGATGGCGGCCGCCCGCTTCAGTCTCGACTGAAAATGACAAGACTTTCCGGCAATCATAATTGTTTATTCTGCATGTTAGGCCCTTCATAATGATAATAACCGTTTTCACTGCGGTCCAACTCCTCTCTTTCATGTTTGATGTCAATCTATCATGTTCAAAGTGTCCCTGTAGAGATAATTTATTACAAGGGCTTCACTTTATATTCCCATCGAACAGCACTGGATACACCAGCAGTTGGTAAATTGGCAAGATCGGAAATAGAGTACAAGTTATCGACTCCACGGATTCTGACGCTGCTTTGAGGAAAGAGACGGCAAACTTTCAGAAGTCCCTTTTGAGTCTGCATTTACAATCTCTGAACCTGGAGTGGTCAGACGCTTGGCTTCTTTTGGCGTTTGTCCTCGTAATATCGACTGTCCCCTGATACTGGTTATGGACCGGTCTAATGTTAGCACAGTTTGTGATAGTCCACGTTCGTTAGGCTGCACTGAGCTTAACGTATTCCCAGTAATTGGTTTTCGCCGCCTAAGCTGTAACTTTAAATGATTATTTTCGTTCAAAAGTGAATTGAATTCTTTAGTCAATAATGAATGCCGTCTGTTTTCATTTTTCAACTCTGCTATTTTGTCGTCCAACTGTGTCTGAAGGTTTTTCATCTCTATTTCCATTTTCTGTCTAGTCTTCTCTAACTCGTCTTTGGACATAGCCAGATCTTTACTTTCTCCTCGGAGAACTTCAATCTCATTTAAAAGTTCAATTTCTCTTTCGCTAAAATTTTTGCGCGAAGTATGTTCAAGTCGCCGCGACAATTCAGTTAATTCACGATTCAGTGTTTTAGCTTCGTTTTCCTTCTGAAGCACAATGTTTTTTGTCCTTTTTAGTTCTTGTGTACATGAAGAAAGTTCTCTTGATATTTTGCTATTGTCTTGTCTCAGTGTATTCTGGAGCCTCGTCCACTTCTCCCTCTCAATTTTTAAATTCATGTTCTGTGCTTCAATTTCTTCTTTCAAAGTTCGGTTCTGAGTCTCGATGGCTTCGATCTTTATACACATGTCTGATCGTAGTTTGTCATTTTCCTGTCGTAATATTGTCACTTCTGTCAAGATTTGGCTGTTATATTTTTTAAGTTCCTGGTTTTCTGATTCCAAAAGTTCTACAGCATTGAGAATGGTCTGACGGGGGGACTGGCTATTCAGCGCGTCATCTATGACAGGGGTTGTGGGTGTTGCAAATGCATTTCGTCCATTCTGTACAGAATGGTCTCGACTCCTCCCTACACTCTCTGATCGTAACACAGTGCCCCGAATGCAGTCTCCTTCGAGTGACTTTGGGCCCAGGGTCTCGGTAGAGCCGAATGGTCGATCACGCACTTGGTGAAATAATCTTTCTGGTGATGTGTCCATTCTTCTTTGACTGGTTGACCGAGAGCGAGGCCGTGATGACCGAGGTCGCTCCGGAAGATGTTCTGAATTATTTTGCCGATTCATTTTGAAATTCTGCAAAAATAAACGAGACAATTTTTATCTTGAAATAATCCCTTTTGCGCTGTACTCCTAGGATACATTTCCCTCAAGCGCTATGTTTATTTACTGTCTTAAAATTGAATTAAGAACTTGAAATTCGATTTGTCAAAATGCACCTCAAAATTATGAAAAGCTTGATTCACAAAGAACTTTTAAACACGCCTACTGCGTATCTTAAAGAAAAATGAGACAATTTATCATAGGAAACGAGACTAAATTGGTGTAGATGTATCACGCCTTTCTTTTTTTCTTCATCTTTCTTCTTTGGAGAAAAAAGGCATGTTGAAGAAGTAAATTGCAGTTCAGGTTTTCAATCTCAAATTGATTCATTTTCTCGAGTTGTGCAGTAAACATATGAATTTTGCCTTGCATGGGGAAATAAATTGCAAAAACAAACTAATTATGGTTTGTAGTATTTGGCCTTAATTCAAATCCCGTGTTTAATGGTTGCTCATTATTGCATAATAAACCCGCTTAATGGTCATTAGTCTACCGTTTCCCATTGAGATATAATGTAAGGGGGATAATACTGGTGACCTCCAGTGTAAACTTTCATATATAAATAGAATGTTATACTAACAAAACTTTGCTGTATAAAAGGACAATTTAAAAAAAGAAAAAAAGTTTTTTCCCATTACCGTAAGAATAAAGTTACTTGCTAACATAATGCCCAACAAAAACGTCTGTTGTAACTTCCAACAAAAAGTGAATCCCAGGTAAAAACTACTGCACTTATGACCGCAGAGGCAGAGAGGCATCTATATATGCTAACAAAAATTTAGATGCATGTATAGCCTATGTCCCACTATTGCTGTTTAATTTAACAGTTGCGACTTCATCCAGGGAAGCTTCCTTTGCAATTATTCGACAGATTGTTCTATTCCTGACCCCTTCAACTGGGGAGCCTCCAAGTATTGAACTGTGATACCAAGAGTTCGAACTTTGGTTTCATGATTGTCCCTGAAGTGTCCTTGTAGAGATTAAGTCTTGTTGAAATGTATCATTTTATTCATTAGGTAGACCGACGTAGTCATTGCACATTTCATATGATTTGCGTGACTCAGCAGGAAATCACAAATTTTCGAAGTTAAAGTAAACATCAAACGGAAAGGAAATACTGGTTGCTTTTGAGCTACAAAAGCAACAATGACGTCATCATTCTAAAGCCTGCAGGAAGCTGGATGTGAAGCAAGTCTGACTATCGGTTACTCGTATGCAGATGAAACCGTTAATCGGACAATATTTTTGTTATCCAAGTCCGTGTGAAACATTATATTCAATAATGATATTAAATTCCACAGATTACCTTCGCAAGTCTAATTTAGTTTATCTGTTTCATACAGACCGGGAGCTGAGGCACACTGTCCTGCTTCCAGACATACACAAAGACTGAAAAGGAATCCACAGACAACTTACCTTTTGGGGTTGTGTGCCTGTAGTCTGTGTCGTCTCTACTGCTGTCTGAAACCTCCCCTCGACTATGCTTTGTGTTGCTGAAATTAGAGGCAGAGAAAACACTTTAGCATACGTGTATAAAGGCAGATAAAAAAAAAAATCAATGTGATTTAGTTAATTAATCAAAAGCCGGTGTGAATGTTGCTGTGAACAGGGTATCATATGGAAAATGTTATAAAAAAAATAATAAACACCACTTTCGTTTCACGGCCCGATATTTCATGATAAATTGATGTTATTAAATGAGACTGTCGGATTTATCGCAATAAAAAATATGACGAATGCTGGCAGAGCTGGCAGACAAAGGCAGTCAGCCTTGTGCCACAAGTACCTGCTGCCCGGTCGATTCCCCGAGATTCACTGATGGCTACCTGGTCCCGTCTCTCTGTTGATGAAAACACTGTGGACTTTCCATGGGGATTTTTACTGACCAGTTCAATACTGCCAACTGAGCGCATTGCGTATTAAATCCGTTACACAACAGTGGCCAGTCACGGCTTTCAGAAGCTAATATCAGGCTTCATTCAAGCAGAATGTCCAATTTACTTTGGCTCAAACACAAATAGAATCCAGTCATAAGCAAGTGTTAGAAAAGTTTCTCTCAATTAAGAAATAAAGTAACAAAGTAAACTGGGCCCAGAAATAGCAGTTGGGACTTTTTTTCTACGAGTGGGTCCTAATACAAAATTTCAATAATTTGAAAGCAGGCCTGTATATTTTTTCACTAGATTTACCCATGTCGGTCCAACAATGGGTCAAATCAATGTATACCTATGCCTGCTATCACGTGCATGAAGGTCACATGTCAAGAGGAAACGCACGCAATCGTCATAGCTTCATTTTGTTTTTCTTCTTCAAAATATATTTGCTAAATTTAAATTTTGATTGAAAATAATTCGTACTGGAATTTAGTTCAAACATTGCGTTTGATATCAAAAAAGGGAAAGACCCATGGTGCTCAAAACTGAGTATTGTTTTCTTTTTACTTCTGCGAGAAAGTCTGAATCTAAAATCTAAGCAGAGGCATATAACAGGCAGTTGAAAGGCAATCAATTCAATCTTGGCTATACCTCCATGAATTTTGCTTAAATTTATTATGAGTTATACCAAAATGAAATTCACAATTTCCAAATTAAATTTCAAACTTTCAGAAGTTTCAAATTATTCATTTGGTCATTTAATGGTACATAGGCTGATTAAGATTATTAGCTTCAGTTTCTCAAATGACTGTCTGCTTTCAGGAAAATGAATATGTTATGTATGTTTTCTTGAAAAGGAAAAAGGGGAAAAAATCTTCATGTTTTCTCCAAGTGTAGCAGAGACAGTAAGGAGCTCAGTTTGCTCCACAGGTAAAGTCAGCTCTAGCACACAGAGGATTAACCCTCTGCCGCCGATGACATCGCATTCAATCACCGATCTACTGTCCCTTGATGTACGTATACGTAAGGCCAAAGTTTTCACAAATGACCTTGTTCTACTGAGCTAGCTGTAATCCCTGAAGACCTGATACAAAAATCCAGCATTTTAAATTGAAGACTCAAAATTATTTCGAACGAATAATTTGCCACCGCTATCAGGACATGAAAACGGACTGTTGTCAATGTTGACTTTGATATGTAACACATGTACTTGCACGGGTATGGTCATCAAAATATTCTCCCAGCCTGAATTGATCTCAAGACGGTAACAAATTAAATTTCTTTTGTTTTCTAATTATTTTCGTCACAACATTTTGATACTTATGAAGGAAGCACTTACTTTCCGTTTCCGTGGGATAGATTTCACAGTCTGTGGATTTGTTATCTGATTCAGCAGTGACAGTCCCGGGGATTGTTGGCGACTTCAGGTAAATGGTAACACCGCTGGTACCAACGTCTGTTCTCTCCACTATATCAACCAGTCTAGCGTCGCCCCATTCTGTGAGAAACTCAGGCTGATGTCCTGTATCTGTGGCATGATAAACACATCAAATCTTTAATGCCCTATTCATTGTCACCGTTAGCACTAGAATTATTCTGGAACGCATGGTCCAACTTCAAATTGATGCATGGAAACGAGATTTTATGCCTTCTGGAGATGTTGAATATATTTACCCATTTCTTTTGTTTTAACTTCCTATGCCCTGAGCTGGGTCAGACTGTTTAAAAAATGTGCCTTTTCTGGTGTGTTATACACGTGTTCTATAGTTGATATCTGACGGAAAGGATCACAAGGTTAATCTCCCAAAATACCACACGGAGCGCGAGAAATTAAACCGAAAACACAAAGACCTATCGATTTCCTTTTTTTTTTTTTTTTTTTTTTTATGGTTGACGTCTGAATCGCGCATACACTCTAGTTTATTTACTTTTTTGGGGGGGGACCATTTATGATTACTTTCTTTTGCTTAAAATAAGCGACTGTCGTCAAGCACATCTTTTCTAAGTGATACAGGCAAACGGGTTAAGGTTTATTGGCGCGAGGTTGTCAGGGTTGCGGCACGCAGATCCGTCATCAAAGCACTGTGTATCACCTACCTGTCAACCGATCCAGGTGAGACTGGACAAAGTGTAAGAGCTGAGGGTTGGAAGCGATAGCTGCTTGCCAGGCCGCGGGAGGAGGCAGCAGCAGTGTCCACAACTGGCGGCTACCGCATTGAAACTCCACCGAGAAAGTCGAGCCCTCTGAAAGGAAAAATGCAAATAAGATATGACGGTGGCCTGGAATTACTGAGCTGTGGTTAATGTAATGTTGTGTGTGATCAGAATAGCTAACAGTAAGTAGAAAACCTTATCATGAGATCCAATATCAATTTGGACAGGCTGGTGGTGCCCTGGTAATAAAACCAGTCCTAACCTGGCATACTCTACAACTTCTGCGAGATCTCGTACGGATCTGATTGATGCACAGTCTCCTTGTTGCAGACCACCTCTGCCACCACCTATCCTACAACCCTCCATTTCCAGTTTTGGCACAGGGTCAACAACGTGTAAATTCTTTCGAATTAATATTTCCAAGTAGCTTTGACTAGGTCATTTGTGTGATTCGCATGAATTCTAGAAGAAAAAAACTTCAATTGATCGACTAATTGGATGGAATTCGCACAGTGGTAGCCTTTCCATTACATTTCACCGCAATTGAAAAAATGTTGATAAGCAGACTTTGCGCTCCAGTAATTCAAAGACACAAATACGAGAATATCAATATTGCTTTCAGCGCTTGATATACTTTGACATAAATGGCAATAAGCTGTGTTCATTGTTGCGACTTTTCCTGTCTATATGAATATGTCTCTGGCAGTTGCAAGTGTTCTTTGCGTGGAACAGGTCACAAAAGACGCCCCTCAAAGGCTTAGCCCTACCTTTGTGAATCTGTAGTCTGGAACGTATGCTTTTGGCAAATAATGAAAGTGGACGATTGATAACCTTATAACTTTAAAAAAAAATGGTAAAAGCAAAAAAAAACCATTGATTTGTCTGGAAAGGAAACTTTCAACCAAGTGGCTTCAATCTTTAGCATATTCTGTTATTCAAAATTACCATTTTTAAGCTGAAACACCACTGATCTGTGTAAAAATAACACATGTCTATAATTTTATGTAATTAAGTTGGTTCAGTTTGCTTTGGTAATGGAAGTTTCTCGCTTACTTTGCAAAATCACAAGAAACATGAAGGCTATTGAAAGATTTTATGAAGCCTTCTATTTATATGACTTTCTCCTCGGGAGGCACCACTGCTCAACGGGGGTCTTTGATACTTTCTGCATGTAAATTGATAATTAAGGAGAAATCGGCTGATCTGTTGTGACAAATGGTGCCCACTACAGTTTCATGTCTTAACTTTAAGTTATTGGACGGCGGTCTGTCGGTAACGGCATCAATGGTTGGTGACAAAAAAAAAAAACTTGAATCGTATACAAAAACAAACTGTGGTCCTTAGAGGATTCAAATCACACGAAAAAAACAACAACAACATATTTTACACAAGATACAACATGCAAAACTCAAGGTGGATGTACAGGAGGAAAAGGGAGAACTTACGCGTAATTGCTGGACACAGACAGTGATGACAACAGGTGGTCAAACATAGAAATGCTGATGCGACATTATACCTTTATGCACTTGTAAATGATATGAAAATTTATGTCTCCTTGAAGGCCACTTCTACGCGTGAAACAAGGTGTACTGGTCATGACGGTTAGCGTTTATCATATTGCAGTAACTATACAAACACGCAATCTCGGTTTTTGCATTTCCTGACCTCCAAGCGTTAATTAGCAGCGTGATAGCCTGATAGCCTTTGGAAAACAAAAAACATCGACCAGACTCTGTCCTACGCTTAATTACATGCATGTCATAAAAGCAACGAACATTCTTTTGTTTCTCTTTACGACAATTATGGTTGTGACGTCGAGCGAACAGTTGTAGGTACAAGCCTATAGCAGACAGTGGACTTCTGTGGTGGCAAAACTATCTAGGGCCTATATCTTTGTCATAGGCCTATATAATATACACTCTGTAATATATCAAATTTGGGACTTTTATTGCCTTTTAATTTATTATACAAAAAACAGAGCCCTAATTGTTATGTCTCCAAACAGTAGACAGTTCAACTCTTGAAACAATTTCGCATGTCTAGACTAGACACTTCCCGAGGAGTGGGTTATATGTCAGGTGGCGCAACTCTTCACCTGTCGCCGTGACTGATTACATTTCATGAGAATATGTTGAAGCACCGCTGGTAAATCATAAACTTTATTCATTCATTCCATCACTTTTGTAAGGTTCAGTTTTTCTGTTAGAACAACAAAGGGACTAAGCACCCCAAAAATCCTTCTGATGCCTTTGGAATGTAACATCAAACAAAGTTCATAGTCAACGACATATCAATCTAATAAGACTTTACCACTTCTATTCAAAACACACGGGTTTTTTTTTTTTTTTTTTCATCAGCTGAGAAGTCAACGAACTAGGGGGTAAAGTCGTGGTAAGGTAGAGAGATATCATAGGAAATACCATCGTCACTTTCACAGCGACACTTGCGATTTTTACGTTAAAAAGCGGAAAAAACAGCGTGGTGATCTTAATAAACGTTGACAGGATTGTTTATATACCTATTTAAGGGTAACATATTAGAAATTGTGGACAGGATTTTTTATTACAATTTAAACTTTAATGGTTACCCGCACCACACACCAAAAAAAAAAAAAAAAAAAGAAAAAAAAAAAAGAAAACAAGAAAAGATTATTTGCTGCATAGCAAATCAGTATGTATGTCTTCTTATCCCCTACTTTGTACCATATTACATTGAAAACCCATGGGATATGGCCTATGTGATATTGTTGACCATATCTCATGGGTCGGACTACTTTTTACCATATTTGTAAAATCAGAGATATGGTTTCCAAATATGGAAGGAATCAATTCCATATTTGGTATGTCCAAACTCGCCTCATTACCTTGCCATAAATCACGGCCGAAAACCTGATGGTCCGTGGTATAAATCCCAGCCAAAGGGTAAGAATAAACTTGATTCTGTGATGCAAACTAGGGCCAAAAATTCAGGACTGGTGATTGTCCGAAAAAACAACACTCTGTAAGACGCACGATGTGCAGTCGACTTTTACATCCAACTTCCAAGTGTCCCGCCAACCATTATTCAATAGGCCTACCTGAGCGGGCACAAAAATGCACCGTCCGTGAACAGCAAGCCGAAATCAACAACACGCCACGTGCAGCCTTCTCTAGGGAAATTATTCTTCTTTTCAGAGACCTTTAAGTCTAACATCTGTCCAAAACACTCCCGACTCTGTCTTCATCGTTTGTCCCAGCTGACGTAGCCGGGAGCCATCGCCCCGTTCCTTCGGGCAATGCTGGCAATACTGCCGTCAGTGATGGGGCAAATCTGACGACCAACACGGCAACAGTCAGTTGAGCTCCAGGGGTACATACTTTGGAATGTTTGCTGGTGCGACATTCCAAGACAACGTAGCCTTCCAATTTTCCTCTCCACCAAATTAATTCCATATAGAAATAATAAAAAAGTGTCTTTTCGTCGACATTTTTGTCTGAAGCGACGGCCGTTCAAAAATCCGCCTATTATACAATTATGGACTTTTGCTGAGATCACTGGTTAGTTTTATGGACCTGAAAGAAGAATACTGACCGAGGCCGAAGGCCGAGGTCAGTATTCTGCTTTCAGGTCCATAAAACTAACCAGTGAATGAAGCAAAAGTCCATAGTTGTTTTATTTTATGAGTTACATCGAAAGGAAGCAAATATCTAATACTGCTTTATTTTAGAAATTACATTATAAAGTAAAAAAACACAACGTCCAGTTTTAATATTTTTGCACGTGGCAAAGCTGAAAATAGTTTAATGACTTGAGATGGAGTGCCCAAGTCAGTGGAATCGTAATAGTGATTTGTGGGCGTGGCCAAGTCATTGGAATCGTAATGTCTAGTTCCAAGTTTATCGCCAGATGGCATGACTTGGCCACGCCCACAAATCACTATTATGATTCCGCTGACTTGGGCACTCCATCTCAAGTCATTAAATTATTTTCAGCTTTGCCACGTGCACCGTCGTAACCAATAAGATTACGGTAATCTTGAAAGAGTCACCAACTCATAAAATAATGAATAATATGGTCGACCGCTTTTCTTTGTTGTTTAAATTTTATGTTCATACGCGCGGCATGACTGTGTCAAAGCCCCATGTAATGTAGTGAAATAAAATGTTACAAGTGATATAAATGGTCCTTTTTTTCTTTCTTAATGGACCGTAGGGGATAAATACAAAATAACCGTCGTCGTTAATCTGTCTAAACCGAATTCCCCTCGTTGTTTGCCTGCCTGCGCGCCTGATCACCCGACCGCCTGGTCGACCGCTTTTCTTTGTTGTTTAAATTTTATATTCATACGCGCGGCATGACTGTGTCAAAGCCCCATATAATGTAGTGAAATAAAATGTTACAAGTGATATAAATTGTCCTTTTTTCTTTCTTAATGGATCGTAGGGGATAAATACAAAATAACCGTCGTCGTTAATCTGTCTAAACCGAATTCCTCTCGTTGTTTGCCTGCCTGCGCGCCTGATCACCCGCGCTTCGCGCTTGGGTGATCAGGCGCGCAGGCAGGCAAACAACTCGGTGGATTCGGTTTGATAGATTAACGACTCAGGTAATTTTGTCTATAAAGCACATTAGTATGGCAATGTATACAACTATTCCATAACACAGGAATAGAAGTTGGAATGGCATCTCTATCTACTATAGCTTTGAAGTTATTCAAGATTTAAAATTTCTAATGGTGCTGTTTAGCATAATTTAAATTGCCACAACTTTTGTTTTTAATTCATTAGGTGCGCAATGGTCAACAATCCCCTAGTAGAAGTTGGAATGACATCTCTATCTATCATAGCGTTGAAGATATTCAAGATTGAAAATTTCGAATACTGCTAATTAGCATAATTCAAATTGCTACAACTTTTGTTTCAGATTCATTACATGCGCAATGGTCAATTACCCCCCTAGTAGAAGTTGAAATGACATCTTTATCTATACTAGTTTTGAAGATATTGAAGTTTTAAAATCTAAAATGCTGCTAATTAGCATTAAATTGCTACAACTTTTGTTTTAAATTTATTAGATGCGCAATGGTCAATAACCCCCGAGTAGAAGTGGGAATGACATATGTATATATTAGACTTTTGAAGATATTCAAGATTTTAAGATTTCAAATGCCCCTAATTTGCACAATTTTAAACCTCTTCATTCCTCTGTATAAAAGGCCCAACTCCTTGTATGGAGGTACAGTCATGCAAAGGTTGGAGTTTTTATGCATAATATTGTCCGAGAAAAGTGTCGGACAAATTCACTGGTAAAGAAGAAAGAAAGAAATAGAAAGAAGATTTGCTTCACAGCAAATCTGGATGGGTGCCGTAAAAATGAGAAAAGTTTGAAATGCTCCACTTTGCCATTGTTCAACATAATTTAAATTTCGTGTATTAGCCCAATTTTTATAAAGTGAAATGCTACAACTTTAGTTTTTGGTTCATTGGATGTAGCCATGTCACCAACTTATAAAATGAAGTTTGAATGAAACTACAATCTATAATAGTTTTGAAGCTATTCAACATTTTAATTTTGTGTATTTGCCTAATTTGCATTAATTGAAAGCCTGCAACTTTGGTTTATGGTTCATTGGATGGGGCTTTGCCCCAAACCTATAATTTGAAGTAGGAATGGCACCTCTATCTATAATAGTTTTGAAGCTATTCAAGATTTACATTTTGCATGTTCTCCTGATATGCATAATGTAAAATCCTACAACTTTGGTTCATGGATCATTGGATGCAGTTTTGCCACAAACATATAAATAGAAGTGTGATGGTATGTCTATGTATAATAGTTTTTGGACATATTCAACTTTCAAATTTTTCAAAGCCCCTCATTAACTTAATTTGAAATTCTACAACTTATACTGTCCATTATATTCGCAGTTGTCACAAACCTGTATGCGAATTGAAATATTGAGTATCTGCAATAGTTTGGAAGATATGGAGCTTTAAAAATTTCAACTGCTCCTAATTTGCAAACTTTTAAACATCATGACTATTCCAAATGAGATGCACAATTCCGCTGGGTAGGTCAGTCACCATAGCAAGTTTGGTGGTTCTCGAAAACAAAGTGCTTGAGAAAATCTCCAGACGAACTTGATCGTGAAGAAGAAAGAAAACAAAGAAAAAGATAGATAGATAGATAGATAGATAGATAGATAGATAGATAGATAGATAGATAGATAGATAGATAGATAGATAGATAGATAGATAGATAGATAGATAGATAGATAGATAGATAGATAGATAGATAGATAGATAGATAGATAGATAGATAGATAGATAGATAGATAGATATTGTTTTTCTCGCGTCCATGGCACCCAAATTTGTTCGGAGTTTTTCTCAGACACTTTTATTCCCAAAACCACCAAACTTGCCATGGTGACTGACCTACCAATGGAATTTTGCCATTTGGTGCGGAATAGTCATGTTGATTAGAATTAAGCTCTATATCTTCAAATATATTATAGATAGACACAAAGTTCTAACTTACACATATAAGTTTGAGACAACTGGCAAATCCAATAGCATGCAAACAAAAGTTGGGGAATTTTAATGTATGCAAAACTCACCGAATTTTTCCATAATCCACACATTCAGGCCTTTAACTGCTTGTTGACCTGTGTTTGACCTTCATGGTGCTAGGCAACCATTTTGCATTCATAATTATTTAGCTTGAACCTGTCTCATGGGCAGCCTTCTATCCATGCATGTTAGCAGGTGTATGGTGTGCAAGGTTTGGGTCTTGTAGCAAATGGGGGGGGGGGGGACTCCCAATAACTGTGTAATGAGGCTCTCAATAAAATACAGAGAATCTGTTTCTGCTCATGCAACAACAGATCTTGTCCATGCTGCCATGTGTACCAGGCAGACTAGAGTTCCCACTTGTGCTGCACCAAGCTGGGAATGCGCCATGACTGAGAATGGTACTCTAGCTGGTCTGTTTTTGCCTGAGGCTATGTCAGTCTGCTGAACTTATCAGTCCCAAGGGAACCAGCCCACCTGTGGACTTCTAGGCAGAACAAGCCTGAGTGTACCTTCTGTTAAAAATAGACTACTTGCCCAGACCCATCAAAGTATAGTCTTCCAGTCTTAAATGACTTTTTTTCACAATTTTGTGAATTTTGAAAAAGTGTGAATTTGTGTCATCACAGTGGACACTTTCATGCTTTGTTTTCTTGTAACCAGTGAGATGAAGCCTGTTCTTCATAGCCAAAACTGAGACAGTATAGTGCTTGCCTCGGTTCACAGGTACATGTACATGTAGTTTCTTGACAGCTTCTGTTAAAATTTGTTTATGTAATAAAGGAGGAAAGACAGTTTTGTATTGCATGTGTACACCTGCCCTTGAATTATAATATGTATATACTGTACATGTATGAATAATGTACACATACATGAACACATATTCATCCATACTGCCCAGAAGGGCTGACCCTCTCAGGAGTGAGCACTTTTCTCTGGTCTCAGGGGTTACTTTTCTCTGGTCCCAAGGGTGCCTACTGTAGATAGGTTTAACTTTATAAGTAAACTCTATCTATCTATCTATCTATCTATCTATCTATCTATCTATCTATCTATCTATCTATCTATCTATCTATCTATCTATCTATCTATCTATCTATCTATCTATCTATCTATCTATCTATCTATCTATCTATCTATCTATCTATCTATCTATCTATCTATCTATCTATCTATCTATCTATCTATCTATCTATCTATCTATCTATCTATCTATCCATTTACCCTCCCACCCACCCATCCATCCATCCCTCCATCTATCTATCTGTTGAGATGCGACACTCTGACTGACTATTCGACGATGACCACTGAACCTGAAAAGGCTCCTTCGTAGCGTTGAAGAAAGCAAGTATTGATAGGGTGATATTTGGGCATTTGTCGTCTCATTGCAAAACAAAACTAACAAAAAAACCGTCAAAAAAGACAAAAAGCAAAGTAAAGCAAAAGACAGAGACTGGGTACATTGTTAGGCATCCAAACTATAAAAACTAGACAATCCAGCGAAATTATTACCACAAATAAGGCAACGGACAGTGGAAACAAAATTTTTGAGTTGCAATTGGACAAGGTCAAAATTGACAGCAGGAAAAATAATTCAAAGTGATATTACTGCTGATCATTTTGATTTTAAATGATCAATATGACAACATATTGGTTATTATGGTGGTGACTATAGCCTACTTGCGAAATTCATTTAGCAAACGACAATATTTGAGGACGTCATCCTGACTACCCTGTGACTATCTTTTATTTTCATTGTATTTGGCGTACCATTATGCCATAGACACAGCGCAAATTTCGACAATTCATGACACCTAAGTGTTTGTTACGAGTGCATGGCTGCATGGCGACAACTTTTGGGGTAAGCGCACACACTGACACAGATAGGATCCTTGTCGACATTGATCATTCGAGTGAGTGCACACAGATAGGATCCTTGTCGACATTGATCATTCGAGTGAGTGCACAGAATAAGGATCCTTGTTGACATTGATCATTTGAGTGAGTGCGCACAGAAAGGATCCTTGTTAACATTGGTCATTCGAGTGAATGCGCAAAGGAATGATCCTTAATTATTACTTATTAACATTGTCTGCCACTCCCCTTTAATGCTGTGTCAACAGCTTTTGGAAAACTGTTTACTTAGCTGTATGTTTTGGGTTTGTTTGCTTTTTCTTGGGGGGGGGGGTATTTCGTGCTTGTTTTTTGACTTTTTGTTATTTTGTCTTTTTGTTGTTGTGTCTTTTTGCTTGTTTGTTTGTTTTTTTGTTTTTGTTTCTTTTTGTTTTTTGTTTTTTTATGTTTTGTTTGTTTTGGGTTTTTTTGATAGGTATTGTGGATAGTTCTTGCTTATAATATTCTTTTATCAACGACCAAATCTAAATAAAAGCATATGAACATACAACGTCCAGCGCTTTTGTCCCATAAAATGATCTCAACAGTCACCCATACGCGCTAAAACTGGAAGAAATTAAACACCTTGTGGTTAGTCATTTTCATGAACTAACCAGTTCATACTCTTCACATTCAAATTTCAATAAATTCTCGAAATAATACACTTCTGTGATAGTTATTGATTGCGTACTTGCGTTGTCCTGAGAAACCTAAACGACAGCGGAAGCAACCCTGATTGGGCCCTTTCACACAAAAAATTTAATTAAGTTTACTTAATGTTCTGATAGTGGGAAAATCCCTGAGCTCATGCAGCTATGATATGTGCGATGTTGTTAAGGGGGGGAGGGGTGTTGTTATTTGTTTGTTTGTTTGTTTTTAGTTGTTTGTTTGTTTGGGGTGATTGATTTTTTTTCCATAAATGGGAAGTACTGTATATAATATACCATTTGTAGTTAAACACAATCAGGACCTTTATACGAGTTTTCGTTCGTCCTTGCCTTTGATAGGAAGATACCCAACATCGTAAAAACAATGAAACTGATCCATATTACTTCTTGTCTGCATTTTGTTGAAGCTGACCTCGTTTTCTGGTGCAATGTGGTTCTTGCGATGACAGAAATAAAATTAAAATTCTGTATAAAAGATATTAGGCTTATGTCGAAATAAGCGTTAATCTGATATTTTACAATATCGATTAATACATCTTAATGAGTCAAAACTGACGTAGAAGTTGAAAAAATGGCAAAATTTCAATATGATAAATTAGCATTGCTGAGGCTACAGCATACCTTGTGTATTATGTTTTTGGCCAAAAATTTAACAGCAATTAACTCATCCAAAAAAAGAAAAACAATATCGCTTTATCGTTTTCAACATTCCACGCCACAATTCATTTGAAAGGCTTCTATAATGCCTGAATGTTGTGATTTGTGTGTTAATGCACCTGTGCAAGCGACACCGCCAACAGTTTACTCTTCATGAAACATGTTCGCGCAAGATATCATAGCCACTGAAATTTTCTCTATTGAATGTTTAAAATGACTTCGCATTAATCATAAGAGCCGTGATAGAACTGAGCGTGCGTGCGTCACAGCTGTGTGTAAATTAGCATAGCCAGGGCATGGGGGTTTCTTATGAGTTATGTCATCGGTTAGCTCGGAGCATCGAGTTGTTGATATACGCAGATCACATAAAGGCCAGCGTAAACATCATTAACTGGCGAACGTCAATAATGCCGATCCGCGCTCGAGGAGTGCACCAAAAGTAGACCACAAATAGTGTAAGCGAGAGAGATCCCGAATACAATTCATGATTTATTGTCACAAATGTGCTTCCTCTCTTCCTCTCTTTTCAGTTAAATGTGGAGCTAGCACGTAGGCATATATACATACATAATACATACATATACACATATACACATACATACATATACATATATATATATATATATATATATATATATATATATATATATATATATATATATATATATATATATATATATATATATATATATATATATATATATATATATATATATATATATATATATATGTATGTATAGTTGTAAACATCCAATAGAAATACAACTTTATACACGTCTTTTCGCTTTATGTTCTTGGTACCGGATGTTAATTCTGTCGAACTCGATCGGGACAATTTAATGTCATAGAATGCTGTGACTTTTCTTAAGCAAAGCAGCAACTTTGTGATCTCTCTCAGTTATTGGAATTTTTATATTAAGCATGTTTATTTCCACTGGATGACCTAAGTATTACAGAAAGCGCTAATCTGGAGGTTCTCCAGTTCAAAAGACGAACAACGCTATACACAGGAGGCACTGGACTTAGTTCACATTCAAATTATAATATCATACACTTGGGAAATTTTGTGACCTTATTCTTAGAAAGATATAATGACTTATAATACATCCCTATGTGGTGCGGTTCGGTGTAACTGATGTAGTATGATGCAGATCAGACTTTCAGAAATGACAAACGTTAACGAAAACAATAACCTGATAAATATTGTCCCCTTTCTCTTCGCACTGGAGGTGTCCTGTCAACTATTTGAAGCGGTTAGATATAACAATAATGTTTGTTTTGTGGACATTGAAATGGTTTGCGGCCCGCGGTGTTCCATTGCTGCCCGACAGTGGTCATCTGCGCCCGACGCGAAGCGGAGGGTGCCAATGATCAATGGAAGGCCGCAAATCGAATACCAAGGGCCGTACAATGATCTCAATGACATAAAAAGAAACATTATTACTATTATTATTCATTTGTAGTATTTTCCAAGCCAATTATCATTTAATGCATATTACAATGTAAATATAGACCTTATATATAGTCAACCTCGCCATTTATGCCTGCAAAATGGGTGCAAATGTCATTTTCAGCCCACAACCTCGCCATTTATGCCCTTTGTTATGGTGTGAATATGTAGGCAATGCCCTGCAGAATGAATAATAACAGGTTTGTAGTGGCTTTGCAATCCTCACAAAAAACTAAAATTGATTTTTTTACTTTCTTTCTTTCTTTCTTTCTTTCTTTCTTTCTTTCTTTAATTTATGATGACAAAAACACTGAAACTAGTTGTGTGGCCATATTTTCCATTTCAAGTGTGTCATGATGCACGCTCATCAACTTTGCATCCTTTATATTTTTTCTGTATTCCGTATTAAAGTGGTACGTAGCGGTCATCAGCCCAAAAGGCCTTGAAAGGTAAATATGGAAAACCAACGTGTGTATATTTTTCCAGTAATGTAGCTTACAATGATTGGGCATACAAAGTGGAGGGCTCCAATGCAAGCACGCATCAATTGACAAAGCCTGTCCTTCACAACATGCGCTACGCAAGCAGTCCGGTCACCAAAAAAGAAAAAAAAAAAAAAATTCCGTGCGAGTTTTTTCTTTTCTTTTTTTTTCTTCTTAACAAGACTTGGAAATATAATCATGACGGTGTTTGTATATCAGTTAGTACTAAATAATTCATCTGATGTTTTGTAAGCGACCTTTTCTCCGTCTGGCAGTATTACGCAGGCCTGATATACACCCGTACACGTAAGCCTGTCCAAACGATCTCATTTATATCAGAGGCAATCTTTGGCAACCGCAACTATAATCGACTTACAAAGAGGGATCACGATAAGTCACCAGTGGGTCTGAAAGATATAGTGTACATTCCTGATAACGTCTGCTCTTCTGTGTGCTCACCAATTTTTCGGGGTACCGGTTACTTGACTTTTTTTTTTATTTTGAACATGTTGATATTGAAGAAGGTACCGACTCTGATGATCTTATAGATCAGGCAAAGATCAACTCTGTATATCGTATTCCTTACAAATCCTGCTAAAGCGTTGTTGTACACGTGGTGCTTTTCTCCTTCAAGTGTGCAGATACACACTTGTTTATACAGAAAATATATGTTACTTGTTGACCGACAACACTGTGTCTGGAGACTTGGATTAAAGTGAATAAAATGTATATGATATGCTTTCGAGTACAATAAATTTACGCATCTTTACTTTAAGCAAATCTTTTTCAAAAATATATTTAGTTGCTTAAGATTACAAAGTGTTTTTGTTGGTTGTCCAAATGTGTGGCCAGACATTTGCCCCAAACTGTAGCAACAATGTTCAGTAAATAGTTATTGTTGTTGGGGGTTTTTTTTTGGGGGGGAGGGGGTGTTTTTGTGATTTAAAAACTTACCAGAACTTCAAATCCAGTTATCTGTCTTATCTATATAAATTGTGCGAAATATGATTTATAGATCTCCTGCAAATTTATGGACAAGTTTGTAAATCATGTTTGATAAGCATACATATGCCCGTTAGATAATGTTTCCAGAGAAGGACAGAACTGAATGGAGTATGTCACCAATAAAAAATCTCCACTGACCACTTGAAATCTTGATAACGTTTAGAGAACACCTGCTTTGGGGGGGGGGTCGTGAAAAAAGTGCAGCAAGTCTGTCGAGTTGCTAATCTATTTATTATGAGCAAGGAGCCCATGCCAAATATCATATATCGTAACAAAAGTGTAGGTGATTTCGCTAGGAACCATGCATACAAAAGCATACTCGTCTAGGCATGCACGGTACAAGGTTTGTATCATGGAGTGATAAGTTCATTCAACAGGTGAATCGTTTTACAAATGTGTAAACGCTCATCGACCAGAACCTACCTGTTAAATGCTAATACGGATGTGTCACTAACCTGGTGTGTAATAAATTTCGCTTACCTTGGGCCATTTCAGTTTCAGGTTTACAAGTGGAAGCCTTCTGCGCTGTCTGGTGGGTACACCTGCCTCTTTTGGGGATCAATATTTTGTGTTCTTGTTTTCAACCCGTTGCTTTAATGTAGGCCTAAGTTGACAGGGCCAAGCAGGGGAAATTTGGATATATGATGACGAGGCCAGCCTTTCCTTTGGACCATGTCAAGTAGTCACCTCTGACAGGAAAACTACTTACTTCGCTTACACGACCAGTAAGAAAGCCCGATATTTAACCAACTGGCTGGCCTGTCCAATCAGTGCGCCCGACTCTTTTCTCATTGACAGAAATATCGATAACACATGTGGCACACGCAATTTATTCCTAAGATAAGCACTTATAACAGTTGACAGGTCTGCAGTATTATCGTAACAAGGAAGTATTTTCTTAGATTTCAAGTGTAAATTTATTAATCTATACACATCATACATTTAACGAAAATGTCATCTTCAAGTACACAATACTAAGGTAGGAAGTAAATCGGGACTTTGTATACGAACACGAAATACTTTCAATGGAGCTCGCCTCGCTGACAGGTGCCAGAAACACATTAAAACACAAAAAGACAAACAATTTAAACGCTGGAGAAAAATTCCCATTGGATAAAGATATACATTTTGCATAGCTATATCGTATTCATAACTATAATATCCATCAAGTGACTGGAATTCCGGTGAAATCGCTAATATGTTAATACCTTTGTGTAACCACACTTATAATTCGAGAAATCGCGAAGCTTTTAGTTTTTCATTACTACTAAAGCTTTTAAAAAATCTGCAAGGATATTTAGGATGTTTCAATATTGAATATGACATTCGCATCGAATTTAATTTACTTGAAAAGTTCGCTTTAAATCAACTACTTTTGTATAGTCAGTTTCACCAAAATACAGTGGTGTGCACCTATTGACTTTCATCAAAGTACATGCATGGTGCTGTTCACCATTGAATCACATACAGTACAATCTCCAATTAATACCACATCTACAGAGACCATTTCTATATTAAGACCACCAATTTACAGTCCCTTTCAGTGTATCCTCTATTCAATAACATATCCTATTAATACTACCCCCATGTTAAGACCATATTTTCAGTCCATTATATAGTCTTAATTGGGAGATTCCGCTGTCTTTGGCAAAATATTAACTCTACCAATGCTAATCACAAAAATCCTACTCAGTTGTATTATTATGATATGCTTTTCACCTTTCTGGCAAATAGACCTTTTATCTCAAGTATCAGCATGCACGTAGTTCCCGAGAACACAAGAACGGTCAGGTTAAAGTTCTCTATACGGCATGCTCTGAAAGTAATCAAGAGCTTTCCATGGCGTGCCCTTTGAGAAAATCAACAACTTTTCCACGGCGCGGTCTGGGCGTAATCAACAGCTTCTCCCGATGCAGTTTGGCGCCATGGAAAGCTGTTGACCCAATTTCCAGATTTAGTGGCTCTGGGAACTATGTCGAATTTTATGCTGCACGATGATGACTGGAGTAGTTTGCTTCTTTGCAATAGAGTACATGTTTGTTTACAAACCTTGTAATTCTGCATGGAGTGAAAGGGTGATTACTATCGGCATATGACAGGGACGCCAACTTTCCCTCATTCGTTTTCAGGGACAGTCCCCCCCCCCCCCCATGACTTAAACTGTTGCCATTTTATGGCACCTATAGTTAAATTATGAGGAAAGAGGATTTTAAATGTTGCCACAACTGCATTTTGAGATATGCATTTTCGAATTGTCAGGAACCGTTTTTGTCAAAAACAATTCTGCAAGTTTGTTTATTGTGTTTTGATATGTGTGAAAAAAAATTCGGCAGGCCTGTTGTTGTTAAGGTGCCTGAGCAGTTTAGAACAAATTGATCACACTGATTTTTTTCCCTGAAATAATGCTCCGAAGACGTCACCCGTGTTTTTTTTCACCAAAAAACCGTCAACAGCTGTTTCAAAACCATCACTATGCATAGCCCAATGATTAAACGTTACAATTGGTTCGTGTGTGTGTGTGTGTGTGTGTGTGTGTGTGTGTTTCGTTGCATTCTGTTTTGTTTGTTTCCTTTATCTGAGAGGGGTTTTTTTTAAAGACACGTCTGCATGTATGTTCCATTTTTCATGCCTTCGGTGTGTGGATGGAATGACTATGAACATTTCTATGCTTTTAATTCGGGATTTGGACCGCGTGCAAAAAGGTGGTATACTAATTTAACCTAATTTAACATCATGTCTGAAAAGTCTGAATTTAAACATCTATTGTTACAGAAGTCCGATGCCCACTTCATACATTTTTTCAATGTCTTCTTACAACAATTGCCATCTTGCCACCAACAATCAGTTGGCGTTTGCCATGGACTACATTTCGTAAGGTATACAAATTTATTTAGAATGAATAATACCACACTATCAGAATGGCACGACAGTTGAAAATAAAACACACACACACACACACACACACACACACGCACACACACACACACACACACACACACACACACACCAAAGACTGCCTATTAGGCCCTATATACATATTTGTGGGATGCCAATATAAAGCAAAATCAAGGCCATTCTAGTGCCAACCGAAGAACTGCAGAGTAATATATTTATGGAGGTGTTTCGTTCCAATGTGCAATATGCACAATTTTCCGCTTTGTAAAAAACATGTCACGAATGCCTATTGCAACCTCAGGCTCTGTTATAAAAACGCTGCATTCAGCATCACAAATGCCCGTAAAATTCCATTCAGCTCCAAAACTGGATAATTGTTATTCTGTTCTGCCGCAAATTACATGTCCAATAACATATTGCAAGGAACACATGTATTCAATAAACAGTTGTACTGTGCATGGTCATTACGTATCAAATTCCTCTAAAAAAAGTCATTCATTATATTTACCTTTGATTGAAAAATGACATGCGCAACGTTTCATGCAAGGAATTGACAAGTTTTTTCTCACCATTGTTTAGGTATGGATATATCTTGTTTGGCAAGAAAAGTGGTACATTGCAGTTTACCATTGGAATTATCATTTCTGTTTTCTATACAGGATTATTTTGTTGAATTTTCCCTCGGTTATATTTCCCAGACATGTAGCCTTTAGTTAACAAAAACAAAATTGTCACAGATGCAATGTTTTGCACATTAAAATGCCATCGTTATATTGAGGCTAGGACTATTGAATTTTCCCTTGGTTATATTTCCCAGACATGTAGCCTTTAGTTAACAAAAACAAATTTGTCACAGATGCAATGTTTTGCACATTAAAATGCCATCGTTACATTGAGGCTTGGACTGTGTACTCTCCCAGTGCTAACTGCGACTAAAGTCAAACCATTTAAAACGAGCATAGTACCCAGGTCAGCAACTTTCTGTTGACTCAGTCCAAAATGGAACTGAGAGGGTTAAAATATGATCACGAATGTGTCGGGAAGGAGCACTTCTTCCGTATAACTGGTTCCTCTTTCTCACGAAATGAAAATATGTTTCAATCAAAATAACGTGAAGAGTACTCAACATGAGGCTCTGGAGTGTGGACAGTCACCACGCATCACTCTGAGGCTTACGACTGAGGCCCTATCAACCGACTGTCGTAGTTATCAGCTGTTCAACATATTCACCAGCAGTAAAATAAAAAATTACTTGTCTCTGAAACCGTAACCAGTGATATTATGTGGCGTTTTTGAAGAGTATGTATGCTTTCCAAGATACACTCACTGGGCATTTAGGCAATCCGTGATACACGCACAAAGTATGTCATTAATAGCATTAAATAAAAGTGGGAATAAAAGTATTATTTTCCCATCCAAAATCGTTTGAAGTGCACCGTATAGTCACAGCAACCCATGAAGTCACCCGTAAAATGTACATTGTCAAGGCCATTCGTAAAAACTATTCATATGAGAAATTATTATTTTAAATTGAGTTTTGAGGACAGTTTTATAAACATGTACTCTATGTAGATATAAGCGACAATAAATTTGTTTAACTCTCACCTTAGACACAAGTTGGCAGAACGAGGATGCAAGTCCCCCAGACTTGCTGGCAAATCTGGTGAAGATGTCAGGCTGAGTAGGTCCTTTTCTCAAATTATGTGACAGTTATCAACACCAGAGTCAACCCAGCCCCTCATCTGTGTTAGTAGCTACATGGCCTGTTGATTCGCATTGGTGACGCTTCACATGCGACGGCCCCTCTGTGTATGACACAACTGTCTCTGCCGCAGCTGCTGTTTACTGATGAAACTTTCTTTTTAGCGGGGGGAGGGGGGGGAGAGGGGAGGGTACTTAGTTCCATGTGGACGGGCAGTATAGCGCATGGAAGATCTTTCTTGCTTTCTCGTAATTAATGGCCCACTACAGGACATTCTTCTTAAAGCAAGAAAATGTGTATTTTCC
>CAXHWN010000602.1:32834-63834 GCA_964020975.1 Hermodice carunculata
AATATGACTTCAAAACACTGAAATGTTTCTTTCCGTATATATGTTGAATTTCATTCAAAATTTAATAAAACAAATATGGCCGGTTTTACTGGGCAATATTCCAAATCCATGCACCCTCGAGGTGGTGGTGTCCAAGCATGAACAATGCCCTCGACCTTTGGTCTCGGGCAATAGTCAAGCTGGGACACCACCAGCTCTCGGGGTCATGGATTTGGACTATTGCCCAGTAAAACAGGCAATATTTGATTACTATTGTTACATTTCAAGGCAGACAGATATGGCTAAAATGAACATCAACTGACTTGTTTAGGTCGGCTAAGTATATTTTATTTTATTGAGAGTGTTTCAAATTACCACATTGCATACTTCATTCCACCTCTTGTATGGGGCAATATGAAACATTTGACTTGTCGATAGTTTTCAACATATATTTTGATAATGTTCCGTAATATCTGAACCGGACAATGCCCATTTTTGCAGCGACCTTTTGTTTTTTAAATGATATCTTAGAATAACTCAGTAATTAAATACTTCTGAAGATACAGGGCTTGACTCTGAACTGTTCAGAAGTGTTATTAGTTTAGGGTTAAAATCACATATAGGCCTATAGAAATTATCACTGGGTAAACTTTGTTAGTGAAAATAGTGTTGAACGCAACTTGTGGAATATTGTGAACATTTAAATACGACACATGAAGTTTTTGTATTTAAACAAGTGCCTTCGCCTGTGCCCAGGTAACAAATTCAACTGACGTCAAAGGAGGTCACGTGTGAAAGAGGAAAGAACATCCATTTTAAACATAAATGTCACCTTTCGACAAATGTCCAAGTTACCTGAGGCTTAACATATATATATATATATATATATGTATATATATATATGTATATATATATATATATATATGTATATGTATATGTATATATATATATATATATATATATATATATATATATATATATATATATATATATATATATATATATATATATATATATGCCTATATGGTTCCTTATACCCTACCGACCCCACTGAAAAAGCCCGAGTCACGCCCCTAAGCAATTTTCATGAAACAAAAAAAAAAAAAAAAAACAAAAAAAACAAATTCAAGCCGCCCTTCCCTAATGACCAAAATTGCTCGACCATGGCTGAAAGATTTTATCGAGAAAGTGGCCGTCGTGTGCCGTTATTTTGCAGTATAGTTGACTCAAACACAGTAGGTTTATTTCAGTTTGTCTGCAGTGAAGGGTTAACTTGGGCCGGGGAAAGAGTATAGCTGCATAGCCACGGGCGCGGGGTTTGGTGAAACAGCATAGCCATAGACCCGGTTGAAATATTTTATCGAAAAAGCAGCCGTCTTGTGCCGTTATTTTGCAGTAAAGTCAACTCAAAGCAGCTTTTTGTTTCAACTTCTCTGGAGGGTTAACTTGGGCCGGGGAAACAGCATAACAACACAAAGTTCGATAAGGCATAGCCCCGTTGTTCGGTGAAACGGCACAGGCCATTATCCCATTTCTGTCTGCATTTAGGGACCTCATAGCCTTGTTCGGTGATCGTTATTGTAACATTTCTTTGTGTTCCAGGTGTCCGTTCTCTGAGTTAGCGTGGCAAACGGTCGTTAAAGTACTTTTAAAACATGACTTGCTATCTTAACTTTAATCTGCCCGCTTGGTTGTGTCTGAAGCAGCTATCATCGTCAGTTACAAATCCAAATGTGACACGATAGACCTTGAACCAACTGCCACGCGGTGAACGCCATTTTCAACATTGTGGAATGCAGCACAAAAATACATATGATTAGGATATCAAAGTGAATCGCGGCCACAGCATATATCATATCATTATTGATGCCCTGAAACATTTGCACAAATATAAACTTTTGGCTGCATATATTATAACCACCTCGCTCAGATCATTTACAAACCGTTGGGTGCGGAATCCGCAATTTTCAAAACAGCAGCCAGGTGCCGGTGAGCCGATTGGATATTGTGAAGAGATAGTGTCCAAAATATGTGTGCGATTTGTGTTAAGGGAAGATTAATTTGTCGAATAAATGTTATGTACAATATATAATGGGACTTTTCCACAGTGAGCATTACCTGAAAATATAAATACACCGCAATACAGATATCAGTTGTAGCCAGCGGTGGGCCCCAGAGTACGGATTTTATATCAGATACTGTAGTCGCCCGGAAGCGGTGAATTAAGCAGCAGCACTAGTAGGACCTGCCACGACTACCTGGTGTGTGAAAGATGGAGCTTGGGCGAGAAGGTTGCCCCCAATAGTGGATACAGGTCCGAAAGTACCGGCGGGATTTTTACATAAGTGATAAAAAGTCTGTAAATTGTAACGGTAAAGTCCCAATGTTTAATATACGATCATATTATGGTTATTTTGAATTTCATTATCCCAATTCTTTAAAGATAATAGCAACGTAAACGACATTGTGTGAAAGTATGAATTTAAAACCTATACGCATCATGTGCTACGCTTTCTATTTACTTATCTGGTGTTTACTTTGCATTTTTAAAGAGGTAGAGTAAAATGGAGACACGGCATTTTGGTATAGACAGCGTTATGTCATTTTCATTGAAGTGTGTGTGTCAACACACACTTTTCTGTTTTTCCTAAAATTCTTTGTTTCTTTTTCTTTCTTCTCTACCAGCGAATTTGTCCGACACGTTTCTCTGGCACTATTATACACAGAACCTCCAAACTTGGCTTTTCTACCACCATACAAGGAGTTGGCCCTTTTTATACAGAAGAATGAAGATGTTTAAAATTATGCAAATTAGGGCATTTAAAAATTTTAACTCTTAAATATCTTCAAAAGGATAATAGATAGAGATGTCATTCCAACTGCTACTAGGGGGTTATTGAGCACTACGCATCTACTGAATCTAAAACAGAAGTTGTAGCAATTTAAATTATGCTAATAAGCAGCATTTGAAATTTTAAATCTTGAAATCTTCAAAACTATTATAGATTGAGATGTCATTTCAACTTCTACTAGTAGGTTATTGACCATTGTGCATGTGATGAATCTAAAATAAAATTTGTAGGGATTTAAATTATGCTAATTAGAAGTATTCAAAGTTTTTCAATTTTGAATGTCTCCAATTACAATAGATAGAGATGTCATTTTAACTTCTATTAGGGCGTTGATGACCATTGGGCACCTAATGAATTAAAAACAAAAGTTGTAGGAATTTAAATTATGCTAAATTATGGAAAATTTAAATCTTGAATAACTTAGAGCTATTATAGACAGAGATGCCATTCCAACTTGTACTCCTATGTTATGGACTGGTTGTACATTGCCAATAAGCTTTGAAGACACACACACACACACACACACACACACACATATATATATACACACACACACACACACACACACACACACACACACTGATTTGCTATGCATCAAATCATCTTTTCTAGTTGTTTTTTCTTTTCTGATGGCCAAGGATGGGGGACCAGCAGATATCTTAAGGGATAACACCCAGTGCCCTTTTTCCTTAGCATTCCCCGATTCTCTGCCTGAAAGAGTGTAGGCCCACTGACTTTTTGAAGAAAAAAAGAAAGAGAGAGAAAGAACTAAAAAAAACTTTCAAAGATATTGCCTACAATATTTTTTTATGCGGCTATGTCAAAACCCCTATAAATTGAAGTTGGAAAGGCACCTCAATCTATTATAGTTTTGAAGCTATTCAAAATTTAAATTTGTGTGTTTACCTAATTTGCATAAAACAAACTGCTTTTATTCATGGTTCATTGGATGCAACTTTTCTACGAATCTGTCAACTGATGTTTTAATGACACCTCAGTCTGTAGTAGTTTTGAAGTTATTCAAAGTTTAAATTTTGTGTATTCACCTTATTTGCATAAATTGAAATGCTACAAATTTGGTTCGTGTTTCATTGGATCTGGCTCTGTCACAAACCTACACATTGCAGTGAGATTGACACCTCTATTTATAATAGTTTTGGAGATATTCAACTTTTAAATGTTTCAAGTGCTGCTAATTAGGGTAATTTCAAATGCTACGCTTTTTGTTCACTGTCCATTAGATTGACAGGTGTCACAAACCTTTATGTATTGCTTGAAATTTTGTGTCTGTCTGTAATAGGTTGGAAGATACGAAGCTTATGAAATTTTGATTGCCCATAATTTGCATAATTTTAACATGACATTAAAATATGATGCTAAACCCATTTATACTATGAAGTTAAATTACCACATCAACACCAGATTCCCATGGTTTGTAAATCTGGGGCATAAAATCACTGCAACAAGTGAAACATTGGCTTATTTGTCTCTTGTCCAGAAATGTATGACTATTTCTATGATTTTAGGGAATTTCTTGTCCCATGGCCAGAAATCATTTCTTTTTGCATCCTAATAGGTCCTTCATATATTTTTTCTGAACTGTGATGTCTATAATACATCTCCCAATTTAAAATTTCACAATATTATATAAATTTCGTAAAGTATATCAATTTACAGTACCAGGGAATGGCGTTTTATTGAAAAATGGCAATGTCCCATTTTTGACGTTAAAAACCAAATTTCTTTATCAAAATAGCAAATCTTTAATTTACACATACTATTTACTGTAGCCTAATTTGTTACATGGCTGAAGGGTGGATAAATGTGAAAAATTGCTCTTAGACATGTACAAATGACGTCACAAAGTCTGTTCCATGGGTCTGTCACCTACAAGACGAAAATGACAAAAAGCTTGGAAATAACTGGTTTGAAGGATAAGTGTCCAACTGCTGTCACCTACATCTTATTCCCTTTCCTTGGCCACTGAATCCTAAAACCTTATGGAAACATCTTAAATCTGTATTGCCAAATAGTAAATCTCCTATGCCCACAGAATTATCTATTAATGGCAAAAATATTTCAAATCCAAAAGAAATAGTTGATAGTTTTAATGAATACTTCACATCTATAGGACAGTCGCTTAATGCAAATACAACAATTACCGAGAATTTTTATATTAATGAGAGACTATGTGACACAGACACTTTCAAATTGCCATTTTAACTGAAAGTTATGTTAAAAAACTTGTTGAACAAATACCAAATGGGAAGGCTGTTGGACTTGATGGCATCAGTCCGCGTTTGCTCAAAGCAGGCCTATATGCAACGTTACCATATATAACATGGATTTTAAATCAGTCTCTCAGGACTGGGATTGTCCCAGACGATTTTAAACTTGCCAAAGTTACTCCTATACACAAGTCTGGCCCCTCAGACGACAGGAACAACTATCGTCCTATTTCCGTTTTAACTGTAATCAGCAAAGTCCTAGAAAAAGTTGTGCATGACAGTCTATACAATTTTTTAAATGAAAGAGATCTCCTAGCCAAACTTCAATCTGGATTTAGGTATCTGCATCCTACCTCAACAGCGCTTATTGAACTCTATGATGAACTTTTAGAAAGTATGAATAACGGCAAACTTACTGGTGCTATTATGATACACCTACGGAAGGCATTTGACACCATAGACCACGAGCTTCTCTTGGCTAAACTCAGGGCCTATGGGGTCAAAGGCTTGGCGCTGAAGTGGCTTGAATCATACCTCTGTAACCGAAGGCAATGTGTTTCAATTGGCCGTACCTTATCAGAATCTCTCTTCCAATTACCACAGTTATCCCCCAGGGGTCAATAATAGGCCCCCTTTTATTCCTGGTTTTTATAAACGACTTGCCATATGTCTTGTCTTACTCACGTGCCCACTTATATGCTGATGATACGAGTGTTACTACTTCTGACAACTGCGTTTGGATCTTAGCTCTGAAATTGAACACTGATATGTCCAACCTTTATGGCTGGCTCTGTGCAAACAAACTGACACTGAATATTCCAAAATGCAACTGTATAATATTTGGCACTGCTCAACGCTTATCAAAAATAGACAAAAATGATTTTACAATAGAAATAAATGGACAAGCCATTGCTCAAGTGAGTGAAACCAAGCTTCTGGGAGTCACCCTAGATTCAACACTAAGCTTCCAACCTTATGTAAATCAGTTATGTAAAAAGATAGCTCAGAAGCTTGGTTTGTTGAAATATCTCAAGTCATTCATCCCAACAGAATATGTTCTCATGTTGTACAATGCCATAGTTAAACCAAATTTTGACTACTGCGATATTGTCTGGGGAAATTGCAATAAAGCCACGTTTGAAAAGGTCCTCAGGATGCAAAAGAGAGCAAGTCGTATTGTGGCTGGTGCACCCTATTGTGCACCATCTGAACCACTTTTCAAACAACTTCGTTGGAATTCCCTCAGCAAGAACATAGAGTTCCATAAATGTGTTCTAGTTTACAAAGCATTGAATCACTCAGCCCCAGCCTACATTCGTGATAAGTTAGTATATACCAGTGAAGTCACCAGCCGACCTACCCGTTCTACATCAAAATGCCATCTTTATGCACCAAAACCAAAAAGCACCGCTTACCGAAACAGTTTCTCACACTCAGGCCCGCATTTGTGGAATGTTCTCCCCGAAAGTGTGCGGCTTGCACCTTCACTGCCTATCTTCAAATCTAGATATTGGGACCATGTTAGATCTATAGTCACCTGACCTTATCGCCCCCCGGGTATCGACCCTAATGCTCCCCCTTATCCCAGTATCACAACCATTGTGTATATTTCATAATATTTTCATGTATGTTACCACTATGTATATGTCATATGTTGCATATTTATTTTTAGTGCAGGGCCATGATGGAAACTAGCTTTAGCTAATCATGTATTACCCTGGGTAAATAAAGTTATCTTATCTTATCTCTTATCTTACACCAAATGGAAGATATTCCATGCTGCTGGATTCCAAATGTAGTTTAAAAATTCCTCATGAATATATAAATTTGCGATAGTATTTATTCAGATACTTGAAAGGACCACAACAGGGCTAATATGTCTGTGAATGTGGTTCATAGAAAGGTTTAATCTGGTGCGGTTGGGTAATATTATAGGAACTTGCCATGCCACGTCAGCCAGAAAACCGTAAAAATGTCACCTACTTGACGATCACCTCAGTGACGTAACCATGTCGCGGAGTTGACCTGTGTTTGTCACATAAGTGACAAATTCTGATAAATGATAAGACAAATTTACATACTTTAATGATTTGAAGAAAATATGAGAACCATATATAACTTTAGTGCCATGTCAAAATACCACACCCACCCCCTACCAACACCCTCCCCATAGTGCTACTGAAATTTGTGATACTGTATATGATATGCCACGTGAGTGACCAAATATGATAGATGAGAAAAGATGTTAGATAATTTGATGATTTGAAGAATATGTAATTATGCAAACAATATAGGCCCAACTGCCCTGTTAAAAAAAATTTACCACCTGAACCCCTACCACAGCCACTGTCCTAGAGCGACATTAGAGTTTGAAAAGATATAAATTTTCATGTTAGTAGGTGACCTGTTCTGTCACGTAAGTGACCAAACATGATAGATAAGAAAAGGAAGTTAGATAATTTATTGATTTGAAGAATGTATCTATGAGAACGATACTGGCCTACTTAAGATACGGCCCCGATAAAATAGTTCACCCAACCTCACCACGATATCTCTCCAATGACAACATTGAAATTTGTGATACCGTAGATTGCCTGCATTCTATTTTTCATTTCAAGCAAGATGGAATGACCAAACCTTTTCCATATTTTTAACACAATAATAAAGGACTGTCTGGTAACGTCAGAATATATGTTATCAATAAATTCAAAAGTTGCAATGAAAATAAAAAACCTGCGGAAACAAATACTTGTAATGTTCATATTTTTTAACTACCTTGATACCGTCTGGCCATGGGGTGGCTAATGCCAGAAATATTATAATGATATTTTGCACAGGCTTTAAAATGGGGCCGCTCGTTTAATTATAGATACTTTTGATTATAATACTAGTCCATGTTCACTACTGAAAGAACTTAGTGGCAAACTTGTACAAATCTATTTTTTCAGACAGAGTGACATTGTTTGTTTCAAATTTAAAACTGTATCAAGCAAAAGTGTGTGTTAAATCTTTAACACAGCAAGAGGATACACGGGAAATGCTTCAGCATCTCTGAATCTACCCAGTAAATCCATGCCCATTCATTTAAGTCCAGTGATCTAAAACAAAATGGTTTCAAATTTGATTTTCATTTTGTCTGTTGAGAAATGATACTAGCTGAGCTGCAGCATGTTTGTCTGTTAATTGATAGTTGATGGTTATAGAAATCATTAGTAAGAAAATGCTATTCATTGATAATGTTTAACAATGGTGTAATGTTAATGTTCAGGATTCATAAGATAGATTTAAGATGGCCTGAAATGACATGGCCTAATGATTATGTTCCTTGGTAAAATTTTGACATTGATTATTGAACTGTATTGCTAAAAGTTAAATATTTTAGAAACAGATGGAAATTAAAAAGGTTCTTCATGTAAGCTGAACAATTTATTCCTTCTTGTCATGTTGTGCACGGGCCACCTAATTCTCTTCTCGGAAGATCCATGAAGATAATAAATCATGTCCATAGCAAAACTAATTTGTAAACAACATGGCCTGAAACTCCAGCGTAGTTGCAGTAAAGAGCCAGTATGCCTTATTGTTGCTCTGAGGTGGATATTACTTCACAGCATTAGATATCGGTACGTCTGACCCGAGGTACAATGAGGTAGACTGGTTCCCCGCCTCTTACTACACTCGCGTCTCAAGCTTTGTTGTTCATGAGTCGGTTGTCGTATATGCATAAGTTATCATATAACAGATCATCAGAGAAGAAAATTAGGTGGCCTGTGGTTAGTGTGATGGAAACACATTGACACAGAAAAGTAAATATGGGTTTTGTGCATTTTATTAAATAATTATACCCGTGCATGGATTTTGTTTTTCCTTTTCCATTTTGCTCCCTGTATTTTCCACATAAAACTACATGCACGACTCCATGGCTCAATTCCATCTCTATGACAGTTTGTCACCTACGTGACAATGTTTCACTTACGTGACAGGGCAATCAATAGGAGTCTTAATTACGGTTGTTAGATTGAATTTTGCTCAGCTGGATATTTGAATATTAAGTTTATAGTTTTAACCAATGGATACGTGCCAAAAACTTGGGTTTAAAATATTTAAAACTAAGACTCGGTGGTTCAACATCATCTACGTGACACGCACTTTGTCACCCACGTGACTGTGTGTCACTTCCGTGACAGGCCGTTTAATTTAAAACCTTAATTAGAGTAATTATGAAGAAAATAGTGCCTATTATTTGAATATCATGCTTATACTCTAAACTCATGGATAAGTGCAAAAAACTTGGGTTTGAAACATTTGTTTATTCCGTTAAAAATGTCACCAATTTACCCTAAAAATATAGAAATCGTCATATGTGTATACATTGATGTACATGTATTTATAAGTAAATGTATACAATGATATACATGTATTTATAAGTACATGTATTTAAGTTTTACTATTTACTGGATCATAAAAAAACAATCTTTACTAATATCACTTATTAGGCTCACCTAATCCACTGTCATACAAAGTATTCAACTTCACAATAGCCCTTACAGAGCTCTATGTGTGTAACTATTGTCACCACCCTGAATGTGTCAGCAAACTTCAGTTGTACGTTTGCACAGACAACAGCCAACTTCACATAGCTCCTAACAAAAATATATACCATGGTACATGTACATGTTTGACTGTCGAGGTTCAACAACGTACTTAAGGTGTGGACAAACTTAAGTTGCAAGTTTGCACATGCTGAACAAGGATGAAATTAGATGAATCTTTGTTGGAAGTGGGCAGTGTTTACAAAGGTTACGAAATTTGTTTTGATAGATATTTAACTGATGAACAATGTCACTGCTGGGTCCAGGAAGACAACAGCTATGCGAGCTCTACACATTCAATGAAATATTAACCAACATTTAGATTATGTTGACAAATGGCAAAGTGCAGCATTTCAAACTGTTCTCATTTTGAAGGCACCAGACAGATTTGCTGTACTTTGCCATTGTTCAACATAATCTAAACTTTGGTTAATATTTCATTGAATGTTTCTATGTCTCTGACCTATTATTTGCAGTTCAAATAGCACCTCTCTCTCTCTTTCTCTCTCTCTGATGATGATGATGATGATGATGATGATGATGATGATGATGATGATGATGATGACGACGACTAAAGATGCCCTACTGTGTGGCACCTTTGGGTCAACACTAGCATATTATGATGGGGAGTCACCCCAAGGAGGCTTCGGACTAAGTAGATTGTTTGTGGAAGGAGGGGGTAAAGGGGGGGGGGGAGCTAGTGTGCTGGTACAAGTAATAATTTTACCCTAGTACAAGGTACGGAAAATATAAAATGTACGAATAATGGTCGGTATGAAGTACAGAAATTAAAGAGGCTTCCACTGCACAAGTTTGGCAAATAAAAATGCCCCCCCCCCCGCTTTGAAGCACAATGCAGACAAAGCTGACTCTACCAGCACACCCAGTCTCCATAGGGACTAAAGGCTAAGCCCACAGCAATGGGCACTGGCAGCACTGCCTGGGTTCTGCTGGGCATGGAGGCCAGGCTTTCATAATTCAATTATCTGTGGTTGCATAACAGCCTGGGAAACAATCGCCAGGTTGGTGGGGGGGGGGGGGGGGAATAAGTCTGATTTATGTTTTTTTTCTGAGGAAATTCGTTGACTGAGCTTTCGCTGGAAGAAAAAAAATTCAAATATCTAAATGACATTAACCTTCGACTTTAAGAGGTTTTATGTAAATTACAAAAATATGCAATGTTGCAATATCTACAATTTGGGTTCAACATGATTTAAATGGGATGAAAATTGAAAAAGTTATGACCGGATAAAAATTTGAAAGGTCCAAAGGACTTTGACGTTTGATTTTTTGAGGTCACACGTAAAGTACAAAAATTGCAGTGTTAAAATATCTACAATTTAAGCCCGACCTGATCAAAATTGGATAAGAATTGACCGAGTTATGGCTGGAAGATAATTTCAAATGGCAAAATGACCTTGACCTTTGACCTTTAGAGGTTACATGTACATTACCAAAATGTGCAGTGTTACAAACATATTAATTGAAGTTGGATTGGTTACCTGTACCTATAATAGTTTTGGAGATATCCAAGATTTAAATTTTCCAAAGGCCCTAATTTGCATAATTTTCAAAATCATCACTACTCTTCATAAGAAGAGATGACTTCATATCATGAGCTATGATCATGGCAAATTTGGAGTTTCCAAATATAATAGTGTCCGAGAAACTTGTCGGACAAAATTGGTGTTAAAGGAGAAAGAAAGAAATGTAATCAAGTGTTTACACAGCTGATGATGATGATGATGATGATGATGATGATGATGATGATGATGATAATGATTTCTAGTTCAATGCCCTCCTACGCAGCGTGTGATCTCTCAGTAAGTTACCTCGCTGTAAATAATTAATCTCATTTGGTGGAGTTCACTGTGATACTGATGATAATAGCATTGTAAAAAAAAAAAGAAAAGAAAAGAAACTGGAAAAGAAGATTTACTTCACAGCAAATCTGTCTGGTGCCTTCAAAATGAAAACAGTTTGAAACGCTGCACTTTGCCATTGTTCAACATAATCTAAATTTTGTGTATTATCCTAATTTCTATAGAGTAAAATGCTACCACGTTTGTTCTTGGTTCATTGGATTTGGCCTTGTCATAAACTTCAAAAATGAAGTTTGAATGAAACTAGTATTCATAATTGTTTTGAAACTTTTCAACATTTTAATTTTGTGTATTTGCCTAATTTACACAAATAGAAAGCATGCAACTTTGATTTATGGTTCATTGGATGCAGCTTTGTCATAAACCTATAAATTGAAGTTGGAATGGTATGTCTATGTATAATAGTTTTGGAGATATTTAATTTTGAAAGTTTTCAAAGCCCCTTAGGTTAGCATAATTTGAAATTCTACAACTTATACTGTCCATTATATTGGCAGGTGTCAAAAACCTATATATGCAAATTGAAATATTGAGTAGCTGCAATTGTTTGGAAGATATGGAGCTTTTGAAATTTTCATTGCCCCTAATTTGGATACTTTTTAACATCATGACTATTCCGATTGTTCAGCAAAAAAAATAAAACTGCTCTGACTCTGACTCTGATTGAGATGCACAATGTCACTGGTTAGGTCAGTTACCTTAGCAAGTTTGGTGGCTTTCGAAAAAAAAAAGCGCTTGAGAAAATCTCCAGACCAACTTGGTCGTGAATAAGAAAGAAAAGAAAGAAAAAGAAAGAAAGAAATTCACGATTCCAGTGTTTACTTATACAGTGAAACCTCTATACCGCGTGTACCCTTGGGACTAGAGAAAAGTCACCCCTGGGACCAGAGAAAAGTACCCACTCCTGAGAGGGTCATCCCTTCTGGGCAGAATGAATGAGTATGTTTGCATGTGCGTGAGCATTATTCATACATGCACATATACATGTACGGTGTATACATATTATAATTCAAGCGGAGGTGTATACACTCAATACAAAACTGTCTTTCTTCCTTTATTACATGAAACAATTTTAACAGAAGCTGTCAAGAAACAACATGTACATGTACCTGTGAACCGAGACAAGCTCTATCCTGTCTCAGTATTGGCTATGAAGAACAGGCTTCATTTCACTGCTTACAAGAAAACAAAGATATGAAAGTGTCCACTGAGATGATACTAATCCACACTGTTTCAAAATTCACAAAGTTGTGAAAACAATCATTGAGGACTGGAAGACCACACTTTGGTGAGTCCGGCCAAGTAGTCTATTTTAACAGAGGATACACACTGGCTTGTTCTGCCTAGAAGTCCAGAGTCCTGGTTCACTTGGGACTGATAAGCTCAGCAAACTGACACAACCTCAGACAAAAACAGACTACCTACGATACCAGTCTCAGCTATAGTGCACTCACTGCTCTGTGCAGCACTAGTGGGAACTATAGCCTTCCTGGCTGCATGAACAGAAACAGATTCTCTGTGTTTTATAACCTCAATACACAGTTGTTGGGAGTCCCCCCCCCCCCCCGAATTTGCTACAAGACCCAAACCTTCCGAATCATACACCCAGCATGGATGGCTAGAAGGCTGCCTATGAAACAGGTTCAAGTTCATTTATTATGAATACAAAATGGTTGCCTCGCACCATGAAAGTCTATGCAGCAGTAGAAGCCCTGGATATGGGTGTATTGTTGGGAAATTCAGTGAATTTAGCATGCATTAAATTTCACCAAATTTTGTTTGCATGCTATTGGGTTTGCCCGATGTCTCAAACCTACATGTGTAAGTTAAATTTTTGTGTCTATCTGCAATGGTTTGGGAGATATGGAGCTTTTAAAATTTTAATTGCCCCTCATTTGCATAATTTTAAAGATTACGACTATTCCAAACCAAATGGCAAAATTTCATTGATAGGTCAGTCACCATGACAAGTTCGGTGGTTTGGGGGAATAATAGTGTCTGAGAAAAACTCCGGACAAATTTGGGTGCCACGGAACGCGAGGAAAAACAACATGTCTGGGTTGGCACCCAGACATAATAAGATCGGATATGCCCCACAAGTCCAGTGCAGATTCAACTTAAAGTTGCACTTTTGCATTTTAGAAAAAGCAAAAAGAAAGACTTCATATTATTGCCGATGAGATCGTCCCACTGTTCATTTACAGATCAGTTAATTGAAAGTAAACACAGCTTTTTGCGAGTTTGCGTGAAAGCACAAGACCAAGGAATGACTAAAATTTAGTGCAGGCACTCAGTTCACCGGTCTGAGCTAAATCGACACGTTCCTATAGGTTTAATGCGTAGAACATTTGGAGGACACTTTCTTTTTGGGAGAGACTTGACTTTTATTGATTATGAATTTTATATCGCTGGGGGTATAAATTAGAAGGCCTGCTTCGCAGACAAGGGAGAAACAAACAAACGCACAAATGGGCTTTTCAGCACATTTTGAAACTGTCAGGTTTAGGCTTACCTCACGGTATGCTAGACCTACACTTGGAAAAGAAACTGACAGTCAAATAAAGCTCACGCTTATAGTCTAGTTAAAGCCCACAACGTCCAGCAAACGTGAACGGGTCTATTACCCGTGATGGTTTGTGGGCCGCAGTGGCCCTTGAGGTCATTGGCCTCGGGTCTCGGGTCACTGACGTCAATGTTGCGCGTGATACCGGACTCCAGGAACAAACGAGAATTTGCTGAAGTTCAAATTTCTTGATAAATAAGCTTATTTTAAGATCTGAAATTTTGCTTGTTTGTAAATTTTATCCCATGTATGTGTAGTCCAGAGTAACCACGGACGGACAATTCTGCACCGTGTAGAATTTATTGCCGATCCACATGCCCGTGTAGAACTGTCGCGTGCATGCCCTACTTTCGCGCTGACCACTTTTTCATGGGTGCGCACCCAGGATGTTGATCTATCTTCTGCTGCGGTATTTGTCGTTGATTGCTGTTTCGACACAGCACTATCACTTCTTTTAATGTGAAACGGTAGAGAATACTCTGGACTACACATTCATGGGATAAAAATAAAACAACACTCTTGCAATTACCTGGCCGTAAATTTTGCATGGCACTCGCGTACCCGTGGAGCGGAAGATCGATACACTCGATTGCCCGCCTGCTGCAGGCTGCATCTCGTGTATCCTTCCGCTCCACGCGTACGCTCGTGCCATGCAGAATTTACGGCCAGGCACTCACACTCGTGTAGTTTTATTATTATACTTCAAGAAAAAGGCCAAAAAGTGATATGTGTACACTATATATAGTTCGGAATCCGCGTGTAGCATGGGCTCGGTGGTCCGTATTCGCCCCCCCCCCCCCCGTTTTAGTAGGCCTACCGTCACGACGACGCGTGACTGCGAGACGTGGAGACCGATGCCCTCTACAAGTCATTAAAGGAACTCACGAAAATGACCACGATAACAATTCTGTGGCCTTATACGATTTCATAATTATACTTCCACAGGGAATATATTGGAATCCTCATGTGCGTCCTTCCGTATGTCCGTCCATCCGCAATGCTGAATTCATATCCGTAACTAGTCCCCTGATTTTCATCGGATCCCTTTCAAACTTTGCACACTTAAATGGCATGATGTGGGCCAGTGCACATTACATTGCCGTGTCACTGTTTTCACTTTCTGATTCTTAATGATTCATTTCTATTTTACAGATCCTAGGTAAATAAACATGTTCATGTCTATGGATGGTGCTGAACTTGTAGCCGAAACTTGTCCCCTCGTTTTTCATTGGATCCCTTTCAAATTTGGCACACTTCATTGGCATGGTCTAGGCTAGTGCAGATTACATTGGCATGATACTGCTGTCATTTTCTGATTTTTTTTAAATGATAAGTAAACAGAGGTGTTAATATATATGGAGGCGGCTGAACCTGTATCCTCAACTAGTCTCAGGTTTTCCAGCAGAAGTCTGAAATTTGGTAGACTATAGGCCTACTGACATGATGTGTGTTAGTGCAAACTACATTGCCACGGTGCTGCTATCATTATCTGATTTTAAAAATGCATTTTTAAAAAATAGTAAATAAATTTACTTGAATCATGTGCAGAGCTGAACTCAGGCTTTATATGTGCTCCCAATTTTCAAACCATGCCAAATGTGATACACTCTTCAAGTTTAGGGAGGCTCATAGTCATATATAGCCTATGTGATCTCGGGCACGGGAGTATATATTATTATCGTTTCATCGCTAGATAACACTTCAGTGTAGTTTCATTTGCGATTCTATGCGCACAATGTCATTCCTTCCAATTTTGTGCACGAAACTAAATAAATCTTGACTTAAGCCGGCCGCACACTAATATTACTATACCTTAGTATAAGACCCGACTGTCGGCGACGGGTCTACGACTGTTTCGTCGTCTATAGTCTGTCAACCCTGAGTTACGGAAGGGGATTTCTCGAATATTTCGTAAATAGCGAGAAAAATGACCATGTGTTTCATACATAACCAAATCTGAGCAGTTTACCTTACTCTTGAAGGAAATTTGTTTGCAGTGTGGTTTGTATTTTTTTCTGTAACCAGCAATTTTAGCGTTTTTGCGGTCTATTCACGAACGGTGCCGGCAGTTTAAAAGGACCTGTTAATCACATGTGCGCACGCGCACTTATCTTTTCTTGGACGATATGAATTTCGCTAAGTTTTGCTTGCGGCCGCAGAAATGGCCCAAAATGCGGCTGAAAAGAAATACAGAGTGCATATAGCTACCACATATGCCTCAAAAGTAAGGTATATTTATGAGAAAATGTTATGCATTGGATATGTCGGCAAGTAATAATCCATTGTTGTAATATTCACAAAATGCGTTTCCGTAGAGCAAGGTTGATAGACTATAGTGTGCAACACCTGACGACGCAACAAGATCCGTTTTCAGTCGCCACGACTGGCGTCGTGAGAGTTGAACAAGTTGGATTATGAAACATTCTACGGCATGAAATATAGCCTAGGCCTATACTAGTACAGGCCGATCTAACACACTGGATGTAGCTTGTTCCATTCTCGGGCTATTTGCAACAGACTCAAGATCAAAACATGCAAAACTTTGTCTACATCGTCAACTTGAGAACTATTTACAAATAGCCCATATAGCGTCCGCGTTTTAGTACTAGTAGGCCTATGTACTTTCACGACAGCACGTGACCTATTGCCAGACGTGGTGACCGATGCCCTCTACCAGTCATTGGAACTTGGACACCTTAATTAAGTTTTCTGACTTGTAAACGTGACCTATTTGCCACTTGAGTCCCCACTCGCGGTCCAGTGAACACACTCGTTGCCGCACTGCTCAAGTTGTTGGGAATCAACGTGGAGGGGACAAGCGACACGTAGGCCTAGGTAAAATACGACTGTAGGCCTACCCGGCTTCAATTTATTGGGCAATTATGAACTTTCATCACACTTCTTCATGTATGTCTGTAAAGAGTAATGCCTTGGCTATAACTACATAAAAAAAAAAAAAAAAAAAAAAAAAAAACGAAAAAAATGAAAGCCAGGTAGAGTCATAATGCTGGAGTAAAATGATAAAGACACACGTTAAATGATCAGCAGTGGAAAGGCCAGTCGACCACGTGTTTCGCACACACAGGTTAAGTTTTCGTCAACGTGTCCATCACAAGGTCTGACAGATGTGCATGGGATATTCATTTCGTAGTCATTATATTCAGTTAATAAAACATTAAATATTTACTTCAGACATAGTAATATGTAAATGCCTTCATAACAAGTGACTTATTTGAGCAGAAATGGGTATCATGACATTTTACTGGATTTTTTTTATCACTCTACGTAATGTTTCTTCGTGCTATCATGAACTTTTGAATTGTTGGAAATATATGCATATACATCGTCATATTTATTTTTTCGATAGACGATGGGTAAGCAAAAGATATTCCGTTTCTTTGGTGCTACGGATATACTTCTGCTGAAAGAAACTGTACATAGCAAAAAATCCTCAGTCTCCCGAGGGATGGAAAACAGTGGCTAGTAATCTAAATCTAAATGGACCAGAAACTCGCAAGTTTCAAGTAGAAGCGAGGCCATGCAGAGAAAGAGTAGAAAGGCTGATGAAACAATCCAAACTGACGGTCGGGCTAGCTTGCGCAAGTACGGTCATCCTGAAATATGTTTTCATGCCAATTATTTACAATCAAGTTTTGCCTCGCTTACACATAAAGTATCTTCCTTCATTAAACATTATGCATGCCTGGAAAGTTTATTTATAGGCCTATTTGGTACTTTATACTGGTATAACAAAAATGTGCTCTTAAATTTCAACGATGCTGTTTGTGTGTTATATTTGTCAAACAGATTCACATGATATTCCAAATTAATCATGTAAATCTAGACCAGCAAGTCTTGGGGATTCCCGACTCATGATTTCATCAATCAAATATATAGTCATATATCAGCATGATTTACAGTGACTTTTGTCAACAATCGTGTGATTTTATGGCTGGACTAGTAACTACCTAAAGTAACTTTTTTTAATAATGGATCATCATATATAAAATAGATCAAACGTCAATTCTCTATTTAAACAACATTTTAGTTGGACCTCTTACGCCCCTATAGCTGGGGGCATTTGTCACGTTATTTAAGTAAGACTAACAACGTTTATTCCAATTTCCTCCTTTTGTGTGTAAGAAACTTATTTGTATATAAGGACATGTTTCATATTTAATAGGTCTGGCACCGACGAAGAGTTCTCAGAAAAAATGTCTCTACTTCAGGAGATAGTGGAACTGAGGCACGACAATGAAGAGAAAAGGCAGCAGCCAGTGACACCAGATGTTCGAAAGGCAACTAATGATAAAGAGGCCGCAGCTAGAATCCGAAATGCGGCGCTCTTGGGCCTTGTGCCAGTTAACAAAGACCTTGAACATCGTGAGGATGATGCAGGAGGTAAGGGATAGTAAAGAAGTGACAGCCTTACTGTCACATCTGTGGCCTAATCACATTCAGCTTCTTAGTTTCATATTTCAAGATGATGATGAAAATAATAGTAATGACAATAATGATCATAATACTTGTCTAATAATCATTATAATAATGGCATATTCTAAAAGCGAGAACCAGTGTTTAGAAATAATTTAAAAATTCCCCATAAAAGTGTCTGAATCCTCACCGCCAGTAGAGCATTAGACGATAATGGTACGTGACGTTAAAAATGGAAGTGTGTTCAGTAACAATATAACTTTTAAAAATGCACGTCATATGTACGTACATACGGATAGATGGATGGATGTATGTATGTACGCGTGTATGTATGTATGTAGTATGTATGTATGTATGTATGTATGTATGCATAGTGTATGTATGTATATATATATTAAAAACATGCACTCAATTTTTTTCATTGTAAGAGGGTCATAAATATTATCTTCAGAAAATGGAACCAAATCGAAGGGGGTCAAGGTTTAGCAAACCAGGTGTACTGGCGCATTTGGAAGTGAAAAACAAACTTGAAGCGCAGGTACAACAAGAACAAGTTGCAGTAAAGCGCGAAGAGGCTGCGAACAGACGCACAGAGCTAGAATTGCATGTGAAGGGAAGAACAGTGGCTCCAACGTCAACGATTCCAGTAGGAAAAGGAGGAAGCAAAAGCCAAACGAGACTTTGAAAGACAAGAGAGGGCCATGATGATAGATCTTATCAAAACCTTTGCAAACAAAGTTTTGGTCTTCATCGTTTCAACTTTATTCACGAGCAGGTTTATTTTTGTTGCCCTTGTTCAATTGGGCAGTGCAATAATGGATTGTTGCAACTTGTTTGAATACAAATGAAGAAACGGTCCTTTTATAATAAGTATTAACTCTTAACAGCAGCGTTTGACCCAAAATTAATTAATTATTTATTTATTTATTTATTTATTTATTTATTTATTTATTTATTTATTTATTTATTTTTATTGTTGTTCAGCCACAGCAAATTTAGTATCTGTAATGCTGAACTATTTATCAATATTAATAAAGTAATTACGATGCGGTAATTAGCACTCGCAGAAAAAAAACACTGTTTTGTGTTGTCTCTCTGATAAGAGACCACTGGTAAATGTTCCATTCAATAAAACATTTTCAACAAACAAAACATTTGCGGTAAAGTTCTTTCTTGGAACGAAGTATGAGTATCGAATCAAATGTCAACGAAGGTAAGTATTTAATGATGTTCATTCCATGTGAAGCACTAGCTCAGTGTCCAATTCAGGAGCAATTAAGACAGGTAAGTATTTGATGATGCTAATGAGGTGCACTTCTCAGCGTCCAATCTAATGGCAACGCAGATAGTCATAAAGTAGTGCTGCTTTTTAAGCAGGTATTCTTGTAGAGTAGGGGGTTCTATGCCAAAAATACTGACTGACCTGGTTTCCATACATACACGTGTAGCAGTTCATCTCTATTACTGCGACAGGATAACACTGCCCTATGGGTTGCAAATAAAGTTTAAGGTTCTTGAAGTCCAGGAATGCGAAAGTGCGTGCGATGGCACGAAAGCCCTACTCCACCGACTCTCTAACATTCGACATGGCCATATTGAACTGCCTCTGCTCAGCTGTTAGGGCAGCTCCTTTATAAGGTACTATCAGCTGTGGCCTGGGAGGGTACGCAGGATCTCCATATATTGAATAATTTTGGAATTTCGGGCAATGCTGGCGCTCCAGCAAGCTGCTTTCCTGCAGCAAGGCAGAATCATGCCTGCGACCCTCCATAGGTCCAAAAACAGTTCACAATTAAGCCATTTGGTGACATGAAAGATTGAAATTTGAGTGCATGTGTCCTTTTGTGTCCATTAAATACCGATTGTTGGCACCTGGTTGGTCTACAGATGGGTCTCACAGTACCGTCAATGAATACCCATATTCTGTACATAGGACATCCTTTCGCCGAAATACTTGCTGCAAATTCCTCTGGATTAATCCAGTTTTGATTTAGATCATGCAATCTGTGGCTATGCCCAAATATAATGTTTACAACTTTGTTTATTATCATACTAAGCTCTTCTACTGGTCGCCCAAAGAGAGGACATGTATCCACCAATCTGTTGGGATAGGCAAACCTCCTCAGAAGAATACAAAGACCTTCCAGCCCAGAAACCTTTGTTTCGTTATAACAATTATTTCATCTGACAAACCAAGAGCTTCCTTAAGGTAAACTACTTTTATCAAATCGGATGTAATCTTTGCATTTTGTGTTTGTGATTTCTTCTAAATTAAACTTAAATATTTCAACGGGCTCACGGCCCGTCATCATTTCCAATACCATACAATTTTCCAGCTCTCCTTCTTTTTCCAAAAGAGCTGCACTTAAGGCATCCATCTAATAGAAATAATATATACCAACGTTGTAAGGAAATGTTTATAACTGGTAAATTATCCATAATTTGCCAGCACTAGTATTACAAACTTCATTTTTTCTTTTGTGCCAAACGGGCCAATGTCACGCAAACAAGTTCGACATTTCAAAAAATGCTTGCTAGTGGAGAAAAGTGAATACTCACGAAAACATAACTCAAAAGAACATCACCAAATTAAGTGCGCAAGAAACACTTTTGGTCGAAATATTACTTTTATATAGTGAAGGGATAATGGATTACACAAATGTTTTAACCGAGCAGTTTTTGGGAGACTGGTATTGCTTCACATACATGCATGCACAGATGTGTATGTTAATTTCCGAAACACAATATAATGAGGTGAAACAAAACAAATCATGCAATTATATAATTGTGCCCTCAATGTTGGAAAGGATGTGCTGAACAGTGAGGAGGATTGTCATTTTTTCATGCTTGTTGTCAATGGTCGACATTGTTAGTGCAGGGCGGTTTATATGTGTAAAGTTGCTATAGTCACCAATATAAAGATCATACATATAGGTACGTTAGTAATGTGTTCGAGAAAATACAAATTTACCATAAAAAGCTCCTTTCAGCTGCAAATATGTGCCCAACCGGTCTACTGTGGCACTCGTGGCAATTGAGTGTCGGCCGAAAACTTAACCTAAATCTTAGCGACCCATGTGTACTCAGACTCAGACTCAGACAGACTCATAGTTTTATTTTAATGATTACAGAATCATTTTAGCAGATAATACCAATACAAAATTGTAAACAAATATATGACTTACATATGGAAAGGGGAGTAGGTATTTCAAGACAAAAAGTCAGGATGAACCCCTCTAAGGATATTCAATCCGCTATCGCGGTGGCCATCTTTGGGTATGTTTACATGAAGTATGAATAGATTTATATAGTCGTTAACATTATACAAAAACCGAAGTACAAATGGAAGTCAATTAAATATTAACCATAATATTACACAAAGAACTGAAGTGCAAAGTGTAAGTCAATCAATGATAATTATTGACAAAAAACAATTTGCCATGGTGCAGATCTGAGAATACTTATTGATAAGGAAATTTTTAATATAACTGGAGAAACCATAGTATGAATGGGTTGTGACTTTTTCTTTATATTTTGTGGCAACTCTTTTAGAGTTCCAGGGATGTAATAGCGAATACAGTTCTTGGTGGAGGCTTTTAAAGGGAGGGGATGGCGAGGAATGTGTCGATGTCGGGTGTTATGCGTATGGGTAATTGGTAAGGGAGCAAACATATTATTAATTGAAAGTGTCTAGGCAACTGATTTTGGTTATATCTATGGTACGATTCGATTACTTGAAACACATAGGTCCAGTCGTAAGTGGGGCTGGTTCGTCAACCATAACTTAAGCTGCCCGTTATAGGAACTCACGAAAATGACCACGATAACGATTTGGTGGGTTTATACGATTTTGTAATTTCAGTTGTGATTCTGTGCACACAATCCATTAAGTATAGGATTTTTGTGAATTGAATACAGTTTCCGTCCACAAAATCCATAAGATGATTTGAATTCCTCGATAAAAATTTCGACAAAATTAAACGATTATTCGATTTCTTGGACGAAATAACAAACTAATACTCAAAAGTGAAAACCTTATTCCATTTTGTGGACGAAATTCAAAACTTTGGGCACAGAATGAAACAACAGGCTTAAGTGAATTGTGTGAAACTGATTTGATTTCGCGATTTTCTTTCCCAATTTCGGCCACAGAATCGTATAAGGGTTACAATTTCGTGAAAACTTGTTCAATTCTGTGAATTGTACATTAGAAATTCTTGGAAAAAACTGATAAATAGGCTGAAAATTTTGTTGACAGATTTGATATGGATTTTCGACAGAATCCTAAGTTTATTAAATTTCGTGGACAAAATCGGCAGACCGGTTGGATTTTGTAAAAAGAATGGTAGGCTTTAACGATTTTACAGACAAAATTGGTAGCTTTACTAGATTTTGCGGACGTAATTGATAAACTAACGGATTTCGTGGATGTAACTGATTAACTCAACAAAATTGATATACTTAACAATTTTGCAAAAAATTGTTGGACTTTACGGATTTTCTCCACGAAATGAATTAAAATAACCACAAAATTGATGTTACACTTGGCATTCCATACCACTTGTCATCCCATACCATTCCTAATCCAAAAGCCTTGGACAGATCCAGTCCAAACTTGGTGTAGATGCTGCTTGGGTGGATATCAACCAAGTTTGTTCAAACAGTCACCCTCCGCGACGGCAACCTCAAACAAGGGATGCCCCAATTTCGTCTTTCCAAATTCACCTATTGGCTAAAAATATCATGCACATGAAAGTTAAATATTTCGGAATTATTTCACCTCATTTTTGTTCATAATTATGACAGTGACCAAGTGTCTTATTTTTCTCAAAAAATCACTCAAGCTCATTGCACGGTTTGAATTTTCGTTTTAGTCAAACCTTTTTGTAATTGTCTGAAATTAATTGCGCTAATTTCAAGTTTTATATAAACGATTCAGGCTACATAGAGAATTGGTCAAATTGTGCATGCCATCGTCCCCTCCCCCCCCCCCCCACCAGATTATTTTCCCCTGCCATGCTCTGGAACTCTCTTATAATCCATGCATCACTACACCAGGTGCACTCTCACCCTTAGGTTGTCGGATTCTTGATATCCAAAAATGATTTTTGTAACGGACTCTCTTGACATTTTGGCAATTTTCGCCAGCAAAAATATACTTTTTGGATATTAAACATTGAAATTTTTATATCAGAAATCATTTTTTGAAAGAAAGAATTCGAGTCAACATGTAACAATTTTTGTCAAAAATTGATTTTTTTCAAAAAATGTTTTCCTGATACTGGTATCAAAAATGTTCTTTATGTCAAGAATTACAATTTTGGTGCAAGATGTTTTTTTATATCAAAATTGTTTTTTGTCAAAATTTCTTTCTTTTTTCGATTTTAAAATTATTTTCATAACGAGAAACAAATTTTTGATATCAAAATGTGCTGGGGTTAAGTGTTAAAGGGGTTTACTAAACGTATAACACCAGTATGATAGAGAATATTAGAGCATGAATATGATAATGAAACAATAGGTAAAACTATGGACACAGACATTTTATTGTAAATGCACGACCGGTAAAATAATACAAAAGTAAAATTATTTCTGGTGTAGAAAATGTTGCATTTTTTCTTTAGTATTCTGATTGAAATGTATTAAGGTTTAAGTGCATTGTTATTCATTGGAATCAGAACTACTTGTCACCAATAACATGCATACAACATGAATTCGTCAGTGCTACATTCAATATTTAAAAATGGGTCCTATTAGACCTCTTACAAAATCTCGACAAGTCAGTCGACCGTCGACTGCAGTGCCACATTTGAGGGAGCCATGATTATTCCGAGAGAATGAAATGACATAATGCTGACCCACTATCGCCAGTGCATTTGGGCTTTGTGGGATAATAGGCGAGGGTTGGTGTCTTTGTGCCCTTTCCAAGACCTGGGACAGCAAGGTTCTGAAATTATACACAGATACATCCAGGATGGATGGATAAATAGATACACGAATTAATATCTGGATGGCCGGCCGGACGAAAAGTTGGATACTCTATATGGATGGATGGATTGATGAATGAATGCATGTACGGATGGATAGATCGATAGATAGATAGACAGATAGAAAGATAGATAGATAGATGGATAGATAGATAGATAGATAGATAGATAGATAGATAGATAGATAGATAGACAGATAGATAGATGGATAGATAGATAGATTAAATGCATGAATGAATGCATGAATGAATGAATGAATGAATGAATAAATGAAAGGCCATGAATGGGTGGGCGGGTGAGAGGACGAACATAGTGATAGGGGGACTACATGTTCATAGACATTGCAGGGCGGATGTTGCAAGGATTGTCGACTTGTGCGCTGGACTTGCGCAACGGAGGCTCGACACGTTTCACAATAGTTTATCTTTTAATGGTATAGTTAGACATAATTTATTTAAAGGCAATATATATATATATACATATATCATATTCAGCATATATATATATATATATATATATATATATATATATTTGCTGAATACAGTTTTGCATAAACATTCGACGACGTACTGTCGTCAGTGTTGAAAAAATGTGAAATGTCGCATTATCCCACCGATATAAGTGTCATCCCGAGTACCTTTTTATATTTGTGTTTAAGTTCGTTGATTTCATTAGACAATATAGGGAAATGGTATCTTTTTTTGACATGTATACATTACGATTTTGTTTTCGTGACAAACGAAGTGAGTACCTGCACCGGTAATACAAAAATCCTAGTCATGCAGTTATGTTTACTTATTTTCATAGAACATCTAATCATATCGGAAAACACATTTGATATGACTTTTTTCTACTGCTATCTACCTTTAGACAGGGATTTACATACTATACTGTCAGAAAATAACAAGTAAACACTGGCATTTGCTTAACATGGTATCCCTGATTACTTTTTATTTTCTGACAGTATATGTAAATCCCTGCCTTGAATAACTGACCACGTACACTGTTGTCATAAAAGACTTCACGGATCATGTACAGCGGCGACTTTCGAGGTCGGGTAACCTGACTGATTTCGGTCGTCGACTGGCCATGGCTGGTCGTTATCTCCCTGCAGTCAATCAGGCTACGGGACCTCGGCAGTCGACGCTGTTGACGCTGCACATGATCCATGAAGACTTTTATGACTACGGTGCACGTGGTCAGTTGTTCAAAATCTGTCAAGATTGCCGGCCTGTGTCTGTGGTTATGTTTCAGGAAGACCTTATTATCTTCATGGACATTCCATTTTCATAGGTCCGGGATTTAGGCCAGCTTAATTTCTGTCTTTCACACCCGATTGAAAGTCGTCTATGCAAGGACGTCGTTGCGCTTGTGCGACCCTTCATGTTCTGCATCACTCGCCATACGGCATGCTTTCTTGTCATGAAATCGTACGGGAATTATCACTTCATATGAAACAAATAGATAGTGCCCTACATACCTTTTATACGCAAATACATCCATAACCTGACACATTTGATATCGATGTATTTTCATGGCACATGTTTATATATACAGACAGTACAATTAACAAATTCTCCCTTCATTTGCATAAAAGTTCTACCTACATTGGTCGATCGACTGACTTGTCGAGATTTTGTAAGATCTTTATTAGGGAATCACGGGATTGTACGGCTATCTAGCAGGTGGTAGCCTTGGTTGAAACTTATTTTATTTCCGTAAGGATACAATTGGGAAACCGGGCAAAGCCCTATATAAATCCCTCTTGCACATGAAAAAGATTAAAGAAGAGGTGTTACGTATCACAGGTTCAGAGACAATTCACCGAAAGAAAGAACGCCACAAGACGAGGACAGTTAACTATATACACAGACGATACATTTCTGGCTTCAAGATTTTGACCATAGTATGAACTACGTCATAGCTACCAGTCTGCCTGTTGTTTTGATAAAGTTGTGGACTGCGTCAAAAATAATTTCATTTTGCTTGGAGGTACATGTTTTGGACCCATATAATAACGTTGAAACCGTAAATGGCACAAAGAACATAATTTCTCTGAGTTATATAAAAAGGACACTCGCAACAATAATTAAAAACATCTTCATTTCCGTTTCCACAGGCACACTGAGGGGAGTCTATCAGACCCTTTTTGAACAGATCCGAGTTTAGCTTGCTGCATCCCATACGCAACCGTGCGTGGGAAACAGCAAGCCTTCTGTCACCTCTGAAGCATAGCTTGTTTGCACTTTTTTCCCCTGGTCTATTTTTTTCTTAAAAGATGTAAGGTCTTCGGAATTACGCACATCAGTAGGCAAGTTATTCCACAATCGTACAACCGATGGAAAGAAAGAAGTGTTAAATCGGTTTGTTCGCGCTCGAAAACAGAGAGATTCGTACCAGATCTGACATTGTACCTGTTTCTTTCATCGACCAGGTTAGGAATGCGGTTGCATAAGTATGAAGGAGCTACACTGGTAGCTTTGAATCACCAATCAGAATCAAGCTCTTATTTATGCCAGTTTTCTTGTGTGTCTCTCCACCACTGAAACCCTGAACTCATACCGAGTAGTTTAACTGATATGTATAAACTGAGGGTGGTATTAAATATATCTGTTGATTTACAGACACAGAAAGAGATTGAACTAAATGTATAGGAAAGACCTGACAAAACGTGATTGTTCAGTGTGCCAGAACTCAGTAATGATAAGTCACATGGCTTGCGAGTTTCAGACATGACGTTATTGCATTAATATCTTCAATATTTAAAAACAAATGTTGAACTAAAAAGGAAAATTGTCTCGCGTGAAAATCTGTGTGTGGTGTCATCCTATTTGTATGGATTAAAATGCTACAACACATAATCGGATGTGCCTATTGAACACGTTAACTGAGATGGAGTGGCATCTCTTTCCACGATAGGTTTGAAAATGATGAAACATTCAAGTGTAAACTTTACCTGATAAACATAACTTTTAATGCTGAGGAGGCCGCATGTGTAGCTTTCTTGCTGAGACTATGTTCATTGGTCAACGATGTCTCCATAAAGCAAACCAATGAATTCAACTTGGAATTCTGCATTAAAAATTTTCAAGTGTTTCTCATTCACATAAATCTAAAGTTTCAGGTTCATTGTTTTGACAATGTTAAACCTAACAATGTTTTCAAGTGTCTTCAACTAGCAAAGATTTTTTAAAAAGTCAACTTTTGTTCATTGGAAGCGCCCATAGCGCATACCTGTAATTGATGTTGAAATGACACCTCTGTCTATAATAGTTTTGAAGATATTCACCTTTAAATGAGTCTTATTAATGCACAGCATCAGCAATCACATACCAATGGGACTAACATTTGGGACTCTATGTTGCATACTTTGGAAACTAGAAGCGCATGAAATTTGAGAATGGCCTTTTTTCCATAGTTTTCAACCTGCTGACTATTTTGAACGACATGCGTAACTTCACCATAGATGCTATACCAATGCCAAATTTGAAGTTTCAGGCTGGCGCGGTGAATGTGTTTAAACCAACACAAAAATAGAGTGGATATTATAGTTTTGAAGATATTAAAGATTTCAGATGGCCCTTATTTGCATAATTTTCAACATTTGTAATATCCTGTAGAATATGCTTAACTTCACTATAGTGCTAAGGCCATGTTAAACTTGAAGTTTTGCACTTGTGTGGTGTCCGAATTTAAGACGAAAAGAAATTGCGAGCGGGAAGGAATGATAAAATTTTTTGGGAAAACAATGCGATTAGTTCACTCACCGACAATATTTTTTTTTCTTTTTTGTTAGGTGGTCATCAAAAAATTCTATGCATATATGCCTATTGATTACTGTATATCAGTCGACATTCTGGAACTCCCTTTTTTTGAAAAACCACTGGCAACTTGAGCAGAAGACTGCTTAGCTAAATGGGGTTATTTTGGTAAGAAATTGTTGTTCAGCCGAACACGGGTTATCCACAAAGCGTTTTTTTCATTGCAAGTTTCTGCAAAACGGTTGCTCAGGTTGAGCTAAAACTTCGAGTGAGCGTTCCGAGTCAGAGAGCCAAACAAGTTGTTTCCAAGTTTGTTGCTAGATACTCCTGCTTTTTTTAAAATCAATAGCGCATGTTTGTTACCCATCATTTTAAATCTGCAAAAATTCCTACTTATTACTAGATGTCAGTAGTCAGTTCTGCTTCTGAAAAACCACTTCTGCCTCAGCAAGGATTTACATATGGTAAGAAAACATAGTTTTTTTTCTTCTATTGCTGCTGCTGCTGCTGTTTAGCATGATATATTCATAGTGCACGTATCTTAATAATAATAATAATAATAATAATAATAATAATAATAATAATAATAATAATAATAATAATAATAATAATAATAATAATAATAATAATAATAATAATAATTTATTGATGAGACTACCCCTTTACAACGGGGGCACCGCGGGCAGGGCATGACCCGCGGTGCGTCCAAATATATACAAGTATAAAAAGAACACAATACGTCACTATACACACCAATCAAGTAATAAAACAATTAGGTCGGGCTCAGGGAGTCGCTGAGTGACTCGCGACTGTAATGCCACGCTTCTGTTAAAAACTTTTTACAGATAAAATGAAATAGTGACCCAACATTCTTTCCAAAGTCAAATGCTTGTTTGCCAAGTAAAAAACAAAGTTTTCTTATTTGTGAGGAACCCATGTATTTGTACCATACGTGCTCCATACCGCACTCTCTTAGACTATTTTCCAAAATAAATATATATTTGACTCTAATATGGTTTGTAGTACTACATTTAAACAAAAAATGCGGAAGATCCTCTTTTTCGCGGAGACACAAATTGCAAATTTCATGTGATAATCCCCATCTGGCGAGATCTTCATTCAACCCCAAACAACCGACCCTGGCCAAAAATTTTAATCGGACTCCAACAAAATTTTCAAAGTCATAAATGTACTTACTGCCCAAAGTAGAACCCTTAAACAACCGAAACCAGTACAAAGAACTTTTATCATCAATATCTTGAAAGAATTCTAACTTGTAACTTTCTAAAGTTAATTTTCGATAAGGCTGCAGCCAGCCGTCATCTTTGCTTGTCAACGCACGGTCCATTCCTACATTAATCAGAATTTGGTGAATTTCATAAATATAAGGCCAGGGTGGTTTCGTTTGACCATCAAAACTTCCCAAAAGTTCATTAAAAACTTGTTTAAATAGTCTGTTATCAGGCAAATCGTAATTTAGTCTGTGGTTACACTTGATTCGGATTCGATCTAAAAATAACTTAAGTGGTAACCATCCAAGTTCTCCTAAAACCGCTGAAACAGCCGGAGAGGACCTTACTCCCATAATCGCCTTAACCATGCTATATTGTATTGTTTTAATTAGTGCTTTGCTCTCATTAGTATTGTTAAGCCAGACAGCACATCCATGTGAGAGAGAAGGTACGATGATGCTTTTCCAAATACTATTACCAAACGAAACTCTGTTCACGTTCTCATGAGCTGATAAGATATTGCATAGATAAGCCTGTAGGCGTGATGCCTTTGGTTTTAGTAACGTTTTAACATGTGATAAGTCACACAAGGACTGGGTGAAAAGTTTTCCAAGATATTTATAGGTCGTACACTCATTAATAAAAGAATTCCCTAGCATCCATTTCCGGCTGGAGTTATAACGTTTGCCATTAACCATCACTTTTGATTTATCGTAATTAAAGGACATGCCCCATTTAGATACAAATACATGTGAAACATTTAACATTTTAGTCAAACTTTCTTCACTTTCACCAATAAGGACCACATCATCTGCGTACAGTAAACCAGGAATTTTTGTTCTGTTGAGGGGAATGCCAAAGTTTTTATCATTTAACATGTCAATTAAATCTTGCATAACCAGGGAGAACAGAGTCGGCGATAGGATACAGCCTTGTTTTACACCATGTGCAACTTCGAACCAAAATGATTCAAGTGGTCCGAAAATAACCTTGTTATTCACTTGGCTGTACAGGCCTTTGACAAGGCGCCATGCTTTTCCTTGTATGCCTTTCTCCCAGAGCTTTAGGAATAACATGTCTCTGTTAACCGTGTCAAAGGCCTTCGATATGTCGAGAAAAGCTAGCCATGTTTTTAATTTTTTGTGTTTCCTCAGGGTGCATAAACCTTTTAAACTAAAATAATGATCTTCGAGCCTTCGCCTTTTACGATAAGCACCATGCATTTCACTCAGCACGTCATGACTTTCAAGGAAATCCATAAATTGCTCCTCAATTACAGAAGTGAATAACTTATAGACACATGAAGTTACCGTGATGCCCCGGTAGTTACCGAGGTCTTCCTTGTACCCTTCCTTCTGAAGAGGTTTAACAAGTCCCCGAGACCACTCTTCGGGGAAACACTCTGTTAGCTTACAAAACTGAAAGAGGTTGACCAAAGAATGTATCATGATATGCCCTCCGTACTTAAGAAATTCATTGAGAATACTGTCCA
>CAXHWN010000602.1:64034-93034 GCA_964020975.1 Hermodice carunculata
CTCCACAGGCTTTACATGATTTGAGCTTTTTCATGGACATTTCAACTTTTCCAAAGTCTATATTAATATCAGAAAGACCACTGAAGTCACCTATGTAATTTTGTAGATCATCAACCTTATCCTTCAACGAACTTGTAGATAAATAAGTATTATTGTAGCTTCCTTGAGAACCTAGGTTACGCCAATAATCACCTAGTACACGTGAAATTTCTTTTGGATTTTCTATCAAGCGGGAACTATCGTTCGGGTCTGTTATTCTGAGGGGGTACTCATTTTTAACGTTCAATCTCTTGAGCATACGCCAGTATGCTCTACTGTTTTTAGAGCCTTTCTGAGAATTAAGAGTGATCACTTTAATCTTTCTTTCAACCGTCTTTGCTTTAATTTTTCCTTGGATAATTTGTTTTCTTCTTAAATATTCAACCCAAAGCTCATGTATAAGATACGGATTACACTGGCCCATACTTGACCAATGCCTAAAGAACCTGTTGGCCACTTTTCTACTTTTAATGAGATTGCCTATTTCAGCATCCCAAAGACGACCTGAATGACCTTTAAATGTCTTTTTACCCACAATCTTCTCGCCCACATCCGTTACAATAGTTTTCCACGAGGTCCAAGCCTCATTTACGCTTTTAAATTGTTCACAATTCCAGTCCGAAAGGCGGGACGATATTTCTTCTCTAAAGGTCCCCCAGTCTTTCATTTTGCTTAAATTCCATTTAGAATAATATGCTATCTCGTTTTTTCCGACCTGCTTATGTGTCGGTACAGAAACACAACCTTGAATATATATAGTGTTATGATCACTTCCAATATCATATACACCCATCTCATCAATCACTACGCTCGTCAATGTTTGGCTGATCCCTTCAGTAGCCACGGCATAATCTATAACTAACTTAAGGATACCTCTTTGCCATGTATATTTACCAGAGCACAAATTGGAGCAGTTTAGTACTGTTGTATCTGTGGTTTCAATTAAATGTTCCAATAGATCACCGTTTATACTTCTCCTCTCATCAGGTCTAAAACATGACAATACACCATTAAAATCTCCAAGTAGCAGACATTCAAAACCCCTGGCTTTTAAAACACCCATATTGCTAATTAATTCCTCTATAATACCTTCAGATTTGTCAGTATCTAACCCGTCATTCGGTAGGTAAGCTGTACCAATCATTATGGGTTTGTTAGAATTCTGTATTTTAAGTGAAATCCAAAGTCGTTCAAACTTATCATTTCTGGAATTTAAAACATTATCATCACAGATAGAATTACATTTATTATATACAAGAAAATCTAAGCCACCACCGGATTTCTTGGATGCGTCTGCACGGGACTTCCCAACCCATGTATAATCTGGATGCAGGCTTTGTAAAGCACCGTCATTTGATGGAAAGTTTCTACCATGGCATAGTCTGAGAATTTTTCAAGATCTAGTAATTTGCTAAGCTCTGTGCGTTTAGCTGTACCTGGATTCTGCATGTTACAGTATGCTATTGAAAAATGTTTGGGTCTTTTTTTATTGGAGGCATGCTTGCCTCCCCTATGATGACGTTTACGCTTCCCTTTTTAGCGTGGCTGCCGACCGTGTCGGCAATTGCATCATTGCCCGCAACCTATTCGTTGAGACAGTATTTGGCTTTGTGGTTGGCCTCGCCACACAAATGACAATAAATGGTTGGGTCGTCTTTATGCCTGCAAAGAGATTTTTTTGTGTCCGGGGACCCCACATATAAAGCAAACAATTTGTTTCTTTACATCACCAGCAGCCTGTTTGTCCAATACCCTATAACGCGACCCATTGTTTGCGTATTTGTTGGTGACGTTGAACTTGACTGGGATATGGGTGTTTTGCCTTTTATTCGGGGCTTGTGAATGGACACCTTGCGTATTTCTGTTGCGGTTTTGTGGCTGCTTATTTGTTTTCGTGGGACCACCATTCATGATCAGGGTCCTAGCGTTGTTTTCTAATGGCCTCTGAAAACCCGAGAACCACCTTCTTACAGCTGATCTGTATGTTGCAACACTTTGAACACCTGGTTTGAACTGAACCTTCAAGTTTTGTACAAGAGTACAAGTACCTTGTGCGTTCAAGTGATGCCCATCCTTGTCTAACAAACCATGATTGACCTCGCCATTTTGTAGCCTAAACCAGCTGTCTTGGTTTACAAAAGCATACTTTTCCTCCTCACATAGCGATTCTAAACCCTCATTTAGCATGTCAATCTTTTCACTCAAGCTTTCCTCAACATTCAACCTGGGGCATATGCTTGATACTGATAACTTTCCACCATTTGTCAAAACTTTTGCTCCTTTTAGCAATAGCTTAAAATCATCAAGTATACCTTGTACTGATTTCCAACCACCACAATCAACACTTCCGACAACTATTGCGATTTTATCATATTGTTCAGTTTCTGATAGCTCAAGAAGCTTGTCGTGGATATCATTGACGCGTGCACCTGAAATAGAAACAACTGGAGTGTTCACTAGTCTAGATTCGTCAACGCTTCTAAGCATGGATGAGCCTATCAGTAAACATCTCCCGTTTTGTTCTGTTTCATTTTGTGTTTTAATTTTGTCAGTTTCTGAGTGTACACTGGAGGCATCTTTCGAAGATACTTCTGGTACTGGGCTACCTTTGTGGACCTCACCACGTAGCAACGCAGGCAACTGATTTTGGTGGCCCGTTTGGTTTGACAGTTACAGAACTATCTGTGTCGTCCAAGTTTGATCTCACTGGAGTTGGGATCTTTACAGGAGAGGACGGACTTGAACTTAACCCCGTCAATGAACCGCTAAATGACTGCGTGGGGCTTGAAGAGTTAATGCGTAAGGCTGGAGAACCTCCCACATTCTGTGAGGCGTTCTTACTGGCTATCTTTCTAAGGCTATTGCCCACTGAATTAACAGTTTTTATTGCCAAGGATTTTAGTCCTTCTACAGTCTGCCCTGGGGTTTTAAATAGACTTGTTGATTTGTCGTCCATGTTAGATACGTGTTATCGACTGTTCAGTCAGTTTGTATATGAACACAATGGACGAACTTTTGTTTGGACTTAATCCTTACATGACGATCTCCCGTATTATGGTGTCGGTCGATAAAGGCACGTAAGCTGCAACAACCTTTACAGAATGAATTGCCTCCAAATATCTTTACTCACCGATGGCGAAAAAATTCATCAGATGTGTCCGAAACTTTTAATCCTCATCTTTCACTGCTTTGAACTTCGAAATTTTGCATCATCTACAAGAAATTTCAAATGAATGAAGTTTATGATACTGACACTACCGTATTTTGAGCCGAGGAGGAGACCACCCTTGTATTTTTTAGGCCCCAAAGAAGATAAAAACACGTACGCTTTTTCACAAAAATTTTAATAAAACCTCGTCAAAAATTGAAAAGTATGTTAACAAGACATGCCCAGAGGAGCACTATAAAAATGTTTTAGACCATATTCCACACATGCTCCACATAATTATATATACTTGCTTAGAAGTCAACCAGTGTTATTGTATTTCAAAATAAATTCAGATACACGAACCGCTGTGTTTATGCACAGTTAAGGTAAACATGTTCATTCAATATTTACGTTGAAAAATATTTATGACACAGAAACAGTTAATACACACGCAGCGACACGACTAAACATGCTTCATATTGAATAAAAACATTATAAACATCTCTGCGAGTATAGTTTGAATCAACAAGTTGAAACATATTTTGAAAACGAAGTAAACCTCAAACCATACACGTTCAATGTTATATTTACTCAAGTGTCTCCATCGTCTTATAAGGTGATCCTTGTGGTTTGTGGATGGACAACGCAACAAATTTCCATCGAGTATTGCACAGGGACAAAAATACATCATCACCACTACCCCAACCCCGCCCCCCCCCCCCCAAAAAAAAACCAAAAAACAAAAAAGTACAAAAAAACTTAATTATATGTTGCGTTCATTCATTTAAACTCTGGCTTTCAAAAATTCTCTGCATGGTTTCATTCAATTTCTTTCGTCTTCATCACACATCGTAATATTGGTCTATATGCGATAGAAGTACACCGACTCCCATGTACATCATAATTTTAGCCAACATGGAAATGTTTTAAAATATACTTTGGCCCTTTCATATACAGCTTTATCATTTTTATTATTCGGGAAGCACAGCATTTGGTTCTGATAAATGATACTAAACCTAGCAAACGATAAACATCATTCATAAACTTTGCATTATTAACACTTTAAGGTCTATGCGCTGTGGCAAGTAGTAGTCAGTATCCTAAAATGCCTCTGCTGTCTGACCTTCCTGGAAACTTAATTATCACTGGAATACACCATACAAAATAAAGCAAAGTGCGTTCAAACTTCACTAGTTCACCACCACGACAACATATAACCAGGATGGCGATAATTTTACTTGTTGCTGAAAGTAAACTCCCCTTCATCAAATTCTCCAACCAATCAGGTCTTGTTGTAATATAGCTTTTAATGCAAGACATCTTTTTCATAACAGCTGATGTGATAAACAAAATGGCATCCATCCGCTCTAAAATAATTTTAAAAGAAAAAAAGGAACAAAGACAACAAAAAACACACCAACAATACAAAAACAGACAAAACTAAAAAAAAAAAAAAAAAAAAAAAAAAAAGAAAGAAAGAAACAACGCATACAAAAAGAACTAAAACAAAGCAAGAACTACAACACAAACAAAGATCGAACTACCTTAAAGTTACGCAGTTTTGTTAGGATACATTTTTGGCTCTGGCTGCTGTGCTATCACATTTTACCGACACACCTTTGTTAAGACACATCATTAGTTATAGGGATGTGTGTTTTTATCATATTGTAAAGACACAACTTTGTTACAAAAGATTATTGGTTCTTGTTGATGTGCCAGTTGTATTTTGTTCAAAGTCATCATATACCACACTGATGACAAAGATCACAATTTCAACATAATGTTGTACAGCGATTAATGAATACTATCGGTACAGCTGCTGTGCACCACCTGCCTCAGTACAGAACATGTGTTAGGCTACGTGCACTGCACACGTTGCAGGATGTGTGCGTGTCGCCCAGAGACATTAAAACATTGCAACCAAACCTTACGCCTTCATGTCAGACGCAGACCTACTTCAAAAATATTGTTAACCTGTTTCCTCTTTTCAACCTTGGTCCCATTATAGTCTATGTACAAAGTCACTGAACAAGCTTCAGTTTACATATAGAATGTTTTATCACACTTATGTTACAGGCCGTTAAGGTGCTGAATATTGTAATTTATCCTGTAATAGATGAAATTTACGTATGCTGATTGGTTTAAAAAACACGAGAGAATTTCACTTAATTACTGTTTGGTATCCTTCCTGATCACCAAACAGGTACACAAATTCTGCACAACCTGTTTTGCAATCAGGCTTATGAATATTAATGAGCAGCATCAGGGGTATAAATAATTTAGCCTCGTTTAGGACTTGATCTCCCAAAAGGTACGCAAATTCTGTATACCTGTTTTGCCATCAGGCTCATGAATCAAATGACTGATATCAGTCAAAAATAGGCCTACTTGAGTTGAAACTAGAAGCCATTCAGTGACCGCAAAACCCCTCGGCCAGGACGGAGGGACAGACAGACGGACGGACGCGTAGGTGACGACAATACCCCTCCAGTAGGTCAGGTTACTTTTGTTTGGCGTAATGACAAAGCTTTGGTGCAAATGCAATGAGCAGAGATATCATGGCAAGGCCATTTTTCTTCAATGTAGCACTGTAACCTAAATATGTGACCCAGTGACCTAGTTTTCAATATGCACCTGATGTATTCTTATGACCAAGTCATAAATAATTGATGAAGCTACATTTTTTTTGGATATTATGTTAACAGCGGTTTTTGTATTAATGCAGTACTGTGACCTAAATATGTAAACTAGTGACCTACTTTTCAATAAGCACCTGAATCACCTCAATGGCCTTCTGTGTTAAAAATTTGGTGTCTGTAAAGTGAGTATTTCTGGAGATATGGCGTGTCAAGGCCAGTTTTTCTTCAATGCAGCACTGTGACCTAAATATGTGACCCAGTGATCTAGTTTTTACCAGGTGTCTCAGGCATCCTTAAGACCAACTGTCATAAATAATTGGTGCAGCTACAAAGAGGAATTTAATATTTGAAGATATCATGGTATGGCCATTTTTCTTCAATGCAGCACTGTGACCTAAATATGTGACCGAGTGACCTAGTTTTCAATAGGTATCTGAGGCATCCTTCGGTGGAACTGTCATAAATAATTCATGAAGGTACATTTATTTTTCTTTTTAAATATTGTGTTAACGCCGGTTTTTTTGTGGAATGTAGTACTGTGACCTAAAAATGAGACCTAGTGACCTATTTTTCAATGGGCACCTAAAGCACCTGAATAACCCCGTGTGGTAAAAAAAATTTGGTCTCTGTACAGTGAGTATTTTTGGAGATATGGCGTCAACATGGCATGGACAGACGGACGTCTCCTTTGAAACTTAAAAGCTTCATACACTATTCCACCATACCGACACTTGTATAAACAGGTAAATAGTAATACAATTTTTAACACCATCAAGTTGACTAGAGGTGTTATGAGGTAAAATGTACCAAGATTTTAGGGGGAAGCCACCTCTTCCGCTAAACTGGCCGGTCGCAAGAGGGATTCGAATAGGGTCTTGCCCTTTTTCCCCAATTGCTGAGGTTATTATATTGTATGATAATTTCGATGTATTTGATCAATAAAATATGTTTACATCAACTAGCCGGTCGGACGGACGCGTAGGTGACGACAATACCCCTCCGGCCTCATGAGCCGAGGGGTAAAAACGACCTGGTTGCCAAATCTAGTATTCTACATGTTGGTAAATGGTACGTTGATGTTATTTAACAAATTGGTATGTTTTTCAAATGTTTTTCAAATGTTTTTCAGTCGTTTTTATTTCACATTAATAGGTCCTATTACAGGACAAAATCGTCACTACCTGTCTGTTCAGGGGAAACAAGAAAATATCCACGTGCAAAGATTTGTATCCCATTCAGCTATTGGATTCATGGGATACAAATCGTTTCACGTTGATATGTTCTTGTATCCCGTCAACAGACAGGTACAAGTTAATATTATTTGCCGTTACATGCTGCAGCACCATAAGACGGTCTCTGACACGTATACATAGGTCTATGTGAACATAACGTAAATGTGGTACAAGCCACAAGCATCAAAATATACACGTGCACAACCACAGTTAAGATCACAAGTTAGTTTAATTAAAGTGTAAAGAAATATCTCTCGAGATGAAGATTTATAGCTAACAAGGCTTCTGCAACATTTTGTTATCATTAGTTGCTTCACTGATGTATGCAGACCCCCCCCCCCCAACCATCGGTGCTACATTTCATGACGCGATACATCATGTGCGCATGCATCTGTAAGTGTCGGACCCTTCCACTATGCAACCTAACTTACAGATACAAATGGTTTTTTTTAAGCGCTGCGGACAGAGAAGTCAGCAAAGCTAAAAAAATTAGGAATACAGTTCAACATTTTGCTTCCCCGATACAAAACAAAAAGGGCAGCTACACGTGTTGAAAATATATGTAAAGGCTATAGGTGTATCATAATTGACCCTTTCATGTAAGGAATCAAAATATTTAAAGAACAAGCAGCACGCATTTTGTGGATGTTATACCTATGTTTTCCAATTGTTCTCCTGCAATAAAATATGTTTATGTCAAAAATGTTACTCAATGTTAAAATTCAAACCTCAACATTTGATCTTTGAGTTTATGGAATTGCTACGAGCTCTGGTATAATATACATGTATATGGTACGGTAAATACCACAGAAAATAGCGTATATACAGTCAGATCGCTCCTATCCGGCACTTGTTAATCTAGCGCCCTTGAACTTCGGCGCCAATTTCATGAGAACGGACGCCACTATTGAATTACCACACAATAATTCGGCATCCCTGAATTTGTCTACGACACTTTGTTGTCATAACTTAAAAATGCTGTGCCTAGTAATACCCTGTCTTAATCTAGCAATTTAAGATCCTTCATTGTAGCAAACTTTGATTACAGTGGTAATGCCACAGCAAATACTCGGCGCATTGAGAAAAAAACTTAAATATCTGACAACTACGAGAAGTAAACAGTGCATTATTTCAGACTTTTTCTGTCAACTTCACTAAACTCACTTATATGTACACAACATAATGCATCGACCAATACCTGTTGCAATAATGGTAGTCTGTACACGAGACTTTCATGAAGCATGTGGTTTTTAATACCAGAATGTAATAATAATAGCACATTGATGTAATAAAATCCTACTAATAGTATTCAGTGTAATTTACATTTACAGAAAAAACATTGTTGCCTCTATTGAAACCAGCAGAGTTGTGTACTTGTCTAGTGATACACAAATGCAACATTCTGCATGGTTTGAAACATTTATTTTGTGGTACCGGTACACACATGACAAGTTTTGCATAATGTGGTCACATAAATTCCTAGCCAAAAGGAAGGGGGTAAGGCAATTTCCACCCCAAGGTAAAGATGGGTATATGCAAGGATTTTGCTAAGTAAGTCCTATCGTAAACATTCTCAGACATATCAAGTTGAAGTGGCAGGTAGCTTTGATCAGGAATGTGCACGTTTGGCTTTTTCAAAATAAAAAAACTACAAGTGTATGTAAAAAGCCAAAGGTCATGTTTCCTAGCATCTACTATAAAGTGATTGTCCATATGTAGTGTGATCATCTGGCAATCAGTGAGCCTAGACTAACCTGAAATGAACAAATACTAATTCACATTGTCCGGCATCATCCATAATATCATACTGCAATGCAATGTTTTCATCTTTGACGAGCACGATGCCAAAACCTCAGTGCACCATGATCTGGGGCAGATTGTTGTTTCACAGTCAAAGTGCTAGCCATTTACTGCAGGAGTGTGTCAATGAAAATGCATGTTATTAAAGTTTGTCCCCTTTGTTTAATAAAGGATCTGGCAAGTTCCAATATTGAGTAATAACTATATAACTATCGTAAGCCTTTTTAGCATCCGTACACTGTTGTATATGTGCAAATCTTTTTTTTTTCATACATGTGAAAACGAATTTGACAATACGTAAATCTGTTTACACTTGCAAAAATTGATATTTTACACAATTGCATATGTGCATAAAATATGGAATTGTACATATATGTAAAATATTGATACACGTAAAAAATGTAATATTACACTTCAACAACTTTCATATGTACATAAATCTCTCTCTCTCGCAATTTGCGAAAGAATTTCACATGTGGAAATCTTTCATGCTAAATTCGTTTGCATCAATACACATTGAATTACTACACAATAGTTCGGCATCCTTGAATTTTGTCTATGACACTTTGTTGTCATAACTTAAAAATGCTGTGCCTAGTAATTCTCTGTCTTAATCTAGCAATTTAAGATCCTTCTTTGAAACAAACTCTGATTTCAGTGGTAATGCCACAGCAAATGCTTGGCACATTGAGAAAAAACTTAAATATCTTTAAAATTACGAGAAGTAAACAGTGCATTATTTCAGACTTTTTCTGCCAACTTCACTAAACTCACTAATTTGTACACAACACAATGTACCAACCAATACCTGTTGCAATCATGGTAGTCTATACACGCCACTATTATGAAGCATGTGGTTTTCAATACCAGAATGTAATAATAATAGCACATTGATGTAATAAAATCCTACTAATAGTATTCAGTATAATTTAAATTTACAGAAAAACATTGTTGGCTCTATTGGAACCAGCAGAGTTGTGTACTTGTCTTGTGATACACAAATGCAACATTCTGCACGATTTGAAATATATATTTTGTGGTACGGGTACACACATGACAAGTTTTGCATAATGTGGTCACATAAATTCCTAGCCAAAAGGAAGGGGGTAAGGCAATTTCCACCCCAAGGTAAAGATGGGTATATGTAAGGATTTTGCTAAATAAGTCCTATTGTAAACATTCTCAGACATATCAAATTGAAGTGGCAGGTAGCTTTGCTCAGGAATATGCACATGGTTGGCTTTTTCCAAATTAAAAACTACACGTGTATGTAAAAAGCCAAAGGTCATGTTTCCTAGCATCTACTATAAAGTGATTGTCCATATGTAGTGTGATCATCTGGCAATCAGTGAGCCTAGACTAACCTGAAATGAACAAATACTAATTCACATTGTCCGGCATCATCCATAATATCATACTGCAATGCAATGTTTTCATCTTTGACGAGCACGATGCCAAAACCTCAGTGCACCATGATCTGGGGCAGATTGTTGTTTCACAGTCAAAGTGCTAGCCATTTACTGCAGGAGTGTGTCAATGAAAATGCATGTTATTAAAGTTTGTCCCCTTTGTTTAATAAAGGATCTGGCAAGTTCCAATATTGAGTAATAACTATATAACTATCGTAAGCCATTTCAGCATTCTGTACACTGTTGTATATGTGCAAATCTTTTTTTTCATACATGTGAAAACGAATTTGACAATACGTAAATCTGTTTACACTTGCATAAATTAATATTCTATAGTATTACATATATGCATAAAATGTGGAATTGTAGATATATGTAAAATATTTATGCAAGTAAAAAAGTAATATTACACTTCAACAACTTTCATATGTACATAAATCTCTCTCGCAATTTGGGAAAGAACTTCACATGTGGAAATCTTTCATGCTAAATTAGTTTACACCGATACACGTAAGATTAGAACACATAAATCTTTTTCACACGTTTAAAGATTTACACTTGTGCATAATCTTGCTAAACGGCTTATACATATACTAGTGAAGAGGTTGACATAACCAGGAAACGGGAATTTATTTTGTGCACATGCAGACACGTGAATGCACATGAGCACATTTTTACATAAACTGAGAGGTACAGCACTACTAACTGAGTTTAACACCAACAGGTAATATAATGAACACAAATGTCCTGTGCAAAATATAAGAGCAATTGAAATTACCCAGGTCTGGCCAAAGAGCAAAAGGGGACATATGTTCAATAATTATAGGCCTGTCACTGACTTGGCTAAACAAAGCGCACCTCCCCCTCATACTCCTACAAAGATCATACTGTGCTGTATATATGTCGACTCGCAGGAATATTTTTTCTCAGAATTGCCAAGACTTCCTCACGATCTGCTCCACCCTGGCCACAATTTGTGAGGCAAGCTCCATGGCTTCTCTTGCCATTTCTTCATTGTACTCTTCATTTGGAATTGAGAATAGGCCGCATCTGTTTGGGTACCTCATTCTGGTAGAATCCCCTACTAAACATTCAAGCTCTCTAGCCCATGTGGTAAGGTCACTGTCAGTTTCATATCTGCTTGCAATGCCTGGCAAGTTATGACTCAGCTTCAAGTCAGCATTTTTTGTGTAGTTTGCTGCTTTCAGTGCTTTTTCTGCTGCCTGAAAAAATAAGCACATGAACAGTATCAACATATCTGAGGGATTTTTTGGTCTGGTGTAGCTACTCTCTCTTTGCACCAAAATAAACAAAAACAGAATTTGTTTAATTTTAAATCAGCTGATTTGTTATTCAGCTGAGCAGTCACTTAATGTTCAGGAATCGGTCATCCCTCCAACTGTCCAGAACTGACATTTTCAACTTCTCCAAAACTGTCTGCCAAGTCCATTTCAAACTTGGTGGTAATGTAGATGTACCTTGGATGGGTCTCTTCTAAGTTTTTTCAAATCACCATATTCCAGTGAAATTTGTTGTTTTTTTATGATTTTTTTTGTTCATTTTTTTTTGCAAAATCTTCAAAAATATTCTCCAAAACCATTATGCCAATTGCTTCTAAATTGCATGGGGGGGGGGGGGGGGCAATTTCGACTTCTTATAAAAAACTGTCACCAAGATTCAATAAAAACTTGGTGATAATCCAGCTTGGGTCAGTTTATACTCATTGTTTATTTATATGTTTATCCACCAATAATTTTTTCATTCTTTAATGATATTTTGGTTATTTTTTTCACACAATCATAAAAAAATCCCTTTTGAAGGCCGGGTTGGGTAAGTTGACTCAAATCTTAATTTGTGCAATAGATGGCATTGCAATTTTTGTCTTTATTTACAAATAGTGGTGTCTTTTGCTATTTGAACTGCTTCTTTGAAAACCATTAGTCATGTTGTACTAGTAGTTGGTGGAAACTCTACAACTTTAGGGCAGCAGAGCTTAAAAAAGGACCACAGCACAAAATTTCATATTCATGACTTTGCAGTAAAACTTTTCCTGTGGCACATCAGGAATTTTTTTATTTTCTTTGTCATGCAATAAATTATCTTTTATAAAACAATCGTCAGGTCTGTAATTGTGAGGGTTCTTTGGTTCATTTTAGTTGAATGTTCAAATTACCCAGCAATCATGATTGACATACACAGGGCCATAGCTTCGGGGTCCGATTGGTGGGACCAGCTTTTAGGTCAGAAGTATCCCTAAAACTATGTTAATATAAAGAAATTTGCTTAGAATTTCCAAATTTCTGAATTTGGCCTGACCAACTTTAAATTTTGGGCCACAGTAATGACACATGAACAAGACGTACAGATACTTCTACACAACTGGTCACCTGAGCATACCAATAAAACGTTCGAAGTAAACAAAAAAGTGACCTTTCCTTGGAATATATACTGAACCAAACAAATAACGCAACCCTTAAACTTTTTAACTTAAATATTTATTGTTACTTTCATATCACAGAAACAAATTACATCCATATTCTGCAGTCTTTTTGGCATTACATGTGAAAAACAAAAACTTGAAACTGTCAACGAGGGCGCGACCAGTTGGCAAGAAACAGGGCAACATTGATTTGTAAAGTTCACAAATCGGCATGTCCACTAATACTGTGTGTGACCACCATCAGCATCTGTAACTGCTATACAACGTCGGCGCATGGATGACACTAGCCGCTGCACCATCTGCCGGGGCACACGATCCCACTCTTCTTGAAGGGCCTGGCGAAGCTGCTGGCGGTTGGCGGGCGCTGGATCCCGTCTCCAAACACGCTGGTCAAGGTAGTCCCAAAGATGCTCAATGGGATTGATATCAGGTGAGAAGGCTGGACATGGCAAAACGTTAATTCCTTCTCCTTGCAGAAAATCCATCGTCAGTCTAGCGGCATGGGGCCGAGCATTGTCCTGTTGAAGCAAGTGGAGTTGGTGGTGTCTAATGAAAGGGACAGCAACAGGCTGAAGGATCTCATCCCTGTAACGGGCAGCGTTAAGATTGTCTTCAATGAAGATTAGCTGGGTTTTGGCTGTGAATGAAATTCCACCCCACACCATCACTGATGCACCTCCAAATCGATCTGTTTCCAGCTCACAGGCATCTGAGTAGCATTCTCCCCTTCGTCGGCAAACACATGTCCTACCATCTGCATGATACAGGGTGAAGCGGGATTCATCGGTGAATATCACATCCCTCCACTGTTGATGCGTCCAGCGAGTATGGGCAGTAGCCCATTGTCGTCGGGCTTGCCTTCTTGCCTCTGTCAAAATTAGACCCCTGTAAGGACGCCTGGCATGTAGATGGTGTTCTTGTAGTCTATTACGGACTGTCTGGGCAGATATTCTGTTATTGGTTCTGCCAGGTGTCTGTTGTGCAGTTCTTGTGGCTGGTCGAGTTCTGTTCCACAGATGTGACACCCTGATGTGTCTGTCTTGTGCAGGTGTGGTTTCTCTTGGTCTCCCAGGACGCTGTCTATCAGCTGTGGCCCCAGTCTCCTGGAATCTTGTAGCAAGTCTGGATATGGTGGATTTGTGGACTTGCAGTCTTCTTGCTGCAGATAAACCAGCCTGTAGCATGCCAATTCCTCTCTCCCGATCTACTGTTGATAATCGACCCATAGTTCTTGGAATACTGTGCCAAATGAATCCATGCTGCCCTTTTATTGTCCGTGAGGGGCTACACCCAACCAGTAAAGGTGCGAATGTTTTAGTCATGTGGGTATCACTGAATCCTGCAATTGTCCTTGATTCAGCACAACCACCAAACTTTGAAAGCCTCATATCCTCGCACACAGTTACGCTTGGGCTGATTTCAATGTGGCCATTTCCTGTCCCAGAATCAAAGACTTGGCAACCTTAATTTCAGGTGTCAGAGACTTGCGTAAAATAGCCTGCTGTAGTCACTCTTGATTCATGACAATGACCCCATGGCAAGGTCAGGGTACTCGACCTTGAGGTCACACTACTTGGTGCATTATTTTAGACTGATTTAACAACGGTTCGTATATTTCTGAACTTTAAATACAGTTCCAATGTGAAAATAAACCCAAATGAAAAAGTTGCGTTATTTGTTTGGTTCAGTATATATATATAGCAAGATTGTTAAGGAAAGTGTAATTTATGGCTTCTTTGTTTTGATCTGTTTGCAGTATTTGTCTGGTTACTTTAATTTGGCTTCCTTGTGGCAAGACATTTCTGGTTACATTTGTTCTGTCATTGTAGATATGCATCTTCAGATGTCCACTTGTCAATTGCCTGAGGTTTGTCACTGGCCACTTGTACACACTACAAACGCAGGCTAACACCTCAAAGAGCAAACTAGAAACTACATCTGGATAAGCAATAGTTAAGCATTATGTTAATTCTGCATCTTGTGAAATCACTGTACTCCAACACATTTTTGCATTATTTTCTGAAGTCAAATATACCATACAGCTGAATGTCTAATGGAGACCACCTCTGTAAAGCGACCATTTTTATATATGGCCCACAAATTTACCCTGTACCATCCCTTTTTTGTTTATCCATAAATTATATCATCTATTAAGACCACCCTCCTTAAGACAGTTTTTCCATCCCGTAGGGGGTCGTCATAGGCGATTCCATTGTCAAAGTTGCTAAACTAATTCAGCACATAAAATGGTACTACATCTGTAGGAATTTAGAAAAAAGACCCAATCATTCAATATCTGTAGACAACATTATTGATTATGGATGCACTAAAATCTCAACACAACTGTTTCGGTGTCAGCCATTTTTTAGTCACCAAACAAACTTTTTGTTCTTATAATTAAGAGATTCCAGCAGCATATGAGACAAAACAATGAAATTATACAGTGTAGGTTAATTTCCCTTTCTTTTCTGTGGGAACCTGATCATGTTACAACCAATGCTGTTGAAAGGTGTGCTGATTGTAACTATGACTTGACCTCAGTCAGCTAGGTTTCTGCCAGAATGTGACATATACAAATTTTCTGCTTTCACCTTGAGACTTTTTCTGATAGCAAAAAAAAAAAAAATAATAATAATTACACGAACCTGGTGGCATTTAAAGCAGACCCACTCAAATGATTGGTGGCCCCAATTGGATTGATCATTAGGTGCTGCTCTTAGGTCTGCTTGTGCCTGTTTTAACCATCGTCTGGCTTCACCTGGCTGTGGATTGTGGCAAGAAGATTTGGAAGACCTGAAAGTGTAGCTGGCAGGTCCAGCAGACCTGAAAGCCTGACTTTGTCCATAGTGTTGCCTAAACCTCTCCTGTGCTCTCTGGTGAGCTGTAGCACGATTACTCATGTTGTTGTAGAAACTTTCACTGAACCAGGTGGGACCACCCTTTTCCAATCTGCTTATTTCATTCTGTATAAATTTAAAGACTTCCGTACAAAATTCTTGGTGTTCTAAATTTTTGTCTGGGTGCCAACTTAGCAAAAGTCTTTTCACAATCTTTTTCCTTTGATTTGTATCATGTAGTTTCCATGCAGCCTCCAGGACTTTTCTGACTTCATCTTTAGTTTTCTCAATATTAGTATATCTTTCTTGCTTTCCATATTCATCTGAAACATCTTGGTCCTTGCCCTCAGACTCAACCTCTTGCTGACAAAATGACCTTTCACAATGATGAAACTTGTACAAATCTGCAGCCAATACTTCAATAATTTTTCCACTTTCAGTCACGTGTATCCCATATTTTCTGGTAGACACTGGTGAATCTTTACTTTCTGAATAATCTTCAACTACCTTGGCATAAATATATGTTGGACAGCCACTATCCTCAACCAAGGCAGGGTCTTCTTGTTCAAATCCTACATACTCTCCCTTCTCCAGCACATCAAAGTCTTGTATCAACAGATGGTGATCCTCAAGAGGAATGAAGCTGCCTAACTTTGGTAGCAGAGTGCACCCATCATCTTCCCATGCATTGTCTTCTGATATGCCAGCTAAGTGTAGTTTTCTTTCAATATCATCTACAGGACATTGCAAAATTGACATTACGTAATGCTGGCACATGTTCAGATACCCATTTGCCAAGTTGTTCAATACATCTGCCACAAACAAAAGAATGTCCGTATCCAATTTATCAGAATCTTTGATATATAGAACATTATGGTTGCCATTGTGGTTGTCATGGACCTCTTCTGAAAAACATTGCCTTTCAACAGTTCTTAACAATTGTCCATTGTACACCATTTTTGTTTTCACATCTTTTAAGCCAACGATTCTTATGCCAGAAATTCTGTGCCGCAAGTCCTCTACTTCTCCATCTGTTAATGTCATGGGGCCTTCAGATTTGACAGGATCTCGGATTAAGCGGATGATGGCACGGAAAAAGATTTCATGCTGCAGCTTCATTTGGAGCTCTTGAGCAATTTCACTGTGTACCACCACTGATTCTTTACATACTTCATTCAGCTCTTCGTGAACAAGGCTGCTTAGCATTTGTGGCCTCAGTTTCTCAGGCAGCTTCATCACCAAATCTTTGTAAGATCCCAAACACAAAAATTCACATTTCCTTAGATCTATGAGTTGTGGCTCCTCAAAATCAGCCAGGCATTCTTTGAAGTGTGGACAATCTACAAAAACCAGATCACCTGATGGATGAAGAGTCAGACTTTCTGATATAAGCAGAAGTTTTTCTGTTTTGCATGGGATTTCTGTCTCTTTGCAATTCTTCAGCAACTGGAAAAGTCCCTTCATAGCTTTCATAGCACACTCTATATCATTCGGATCTCTTAATTTTCTTTGTTCACTGTGTACATATATTTGTTGTAGTACCATTGCATATTGATCAACTGTAACATCTGAAGTAGTACCAAGAGACTCAAACAACCGGACATATTCTCCAAGTGTAACATCCATTTTATATAAATAAGGTTTTATTTGGTCTTCATCTCTTATTTCTACAGAAGCCTGATTTGGACACACCAGCTGTTTTCCATCATCCACAAGAATCCATGAGGTATTACAAAGCCTGTCCTGGCTGTTAGCATTTAACTGATCATTTGAATGAAATTTCAACAGACAGGTATATATGGATCTCATTACCTGCTGGAATCTTGCGTTTGCTACAGTTTTCACATTTCCTTTTGATTTTGTTACACCTGAACAAACTTTCTTTGTAATGTTTTCAATGTGTTGGACCACTTGTTCCTGTGATGGTTCTTCACTAGCATCTAGCTGATCCAGGAAGGTCTGTTTGCAATGCTTTCCACATTTCAGATAATCTAAGATCCACCTTGGCAATAGGTTAGCACTGGTCCACACAGATTCTTCATTTTTGTCATGCTCATGTTTGAACACTGCATTTTTGAAGGGTACATAGTTCTGTTTGGCACATGTATTGTGACCAAACTGTGGGTGAATATGTTGCAACTCTTCTGACACGTCAAATGGCTGTACAAAGCACACACACCTGATGCATTGTAAGACTCCTCTTTGGTTCAAATCTTCCTGTTTCAACAAATGTTCAAGTAATACCTTGGATTTTGTGCCGGTTTTATGGGTTTGGCATTGTTTTGCTTCTTGTGCTATTAAGTTTGCATATTCAATGAACTGTTCATTGGACAATTGGTGTACAAGTCCAATACTTTCCATGAAGTCTTTCCACTCGTAATCATTGAAGGGATATGGAGGAAAAACGTCTTCCTTTTCATGCATATGTTTGAAGACTTCATTGTAGGGGCTGAAGAAGGCGTTGGCTGTACAAAGTTCACCATTTTGTTTTTGAAGGAAGTGTAATCTTTTTAGGCTATGTAGCATTTTAGCCCTCTCTGATTCTTGCAGCTCTTGTTTGAGGTATTTGTCTTTAATATATTTGAGATGAATAATACGTTCCTGTGAAGACAGCGCTTCAAAATTCTTGAACATAAAATCACAGTATACATCTGTAGTTGACAAAAAGATGCAGTTGAGGCATTGATACAATCTTTCCAGATAATTGTTCTTCTTCAAAAATACCAAGCCACAGGCTGTCATCCAGCTATCCATTTCAGCCTTGGGAATGTCAGGAGGCAATATATAAGCTTTTGTTCCTTCAAGACTGACCATATGTCCAGTGATTGTTTCATAAAAGGGCAAACATCTCAGTTTTTGTCTGTCTGAGTCAACTGTGATCAGTGCATCTAACATGTTATCGAAATATTTCAAAATAATGTTTCCATCTCTGGCTGTGATTTTGGGCAGTTGCCTTTGTAGTGCTAGTCCTTCATTGACAGCTTCAAGAATGCTTTTTGGATTGTCTATGTTAGCCACAATTAGATCAACCAGTCTTTGTTTTCCTGTTGGCAGGTTTCTAGTAGCTAGGTCTCGCATAATACCTATGGTTTTGTAATTTGGCATAGGTAGATGTAACTTGCTCAGTGCCCGGCGAAGTGGGTTGCTTGTGCTGTCTCCAAAAGTTAAATCAGCTATTGTTTCTGCTTTGCTCATTTGCACTACTGAACAATGACTTGTATCACTATTCTCACATTGTATAGGAAAAAGAGCCCACTTACCAAGAGGTGCCAACAGTTTTGTTACAATTGTCTGTTCTTCTTTCCATGAAATGATTGGTGGGGCTTTCTCCTTAAGGTCTTCCATGTGTTGATCGACACATTCTGCCAAAAATTCCCAAAGACTACCCAGCCAGTTGAACATTGTTGCATCATCAGCATCTAAATCTACTGGTTGACTTGATTCATAGTATGTATCAGTCGACAGTCTCAATGGAAGATATTTACCAAGAGCTGCTATGCTGAATCTTTTAAAGACACCCAAACTTGAAGCGACATTTTTTTCAAAGAAATCTACCAACTGTTTGTGAATGCACTTGTCACGAATGCCTGGGATTAATTCACTGTATTTTGTCAGGAAAACAGGACATTGCAAGTCAAATCGACGGAGATGGCCATCAGCTGTTAAAAGCAGAGGCAGCTTGTCCAGTTCCCAGGTGTCCTGAGAGGGCCTTTCTGTGTGGTTCCTTTCCTGTGGAGTTGTCTTATTTCCAATGAGGAATTTCAACATCAACTTCAAAGTGTAAGCATTGCGGAAAGGTGTCTCATAAATCTGACATGGTGTAGATCCAAAGTATTTCATAATCTGATCATCTGTGTATGCTTTGTACACCTCCAGTAAAGATGGTCCATTTACAAATTGTGTCTCAACACCAGAGTTTATGAGACAACTCCGAAGCAAAGGTGGAGCTTCTAGAAGGTTGATTCCTGTTCTCAACATCACTTCCTTTAGAATTTCACTTCTCTTTTGGTGTTTTTGCCCCTGTTGAACACTGACACAAAAGTCCTCTCCGAAAGGAAGATTGTTAAAAAATATAAACTCGTATTCATTACCATTTGGTGAATACCATTCTATATTCCAGTGTGTGCAATCTGGCAAATGTTTACGATCAATTGGACGTGCAACTGGCAACACTTTTAATCGTTTCTCATTGATATGGCAATACAAAGCTTTTGACACTTTCTCCATGTATCCGCATTTTTGTGATGTGCTTGGAAAGAGACTATGGTATGTTTCAAGAGCTGCATTTAGCTTGGATCTTGGGCTTTCCAACATGTGATTATTATGGTCAGGCAGTCCAAGGTCCAACTTGCTTCGCATCTGTAACAGCAAAGTGGCATATGCTGGAGCCACAATACCTTCCAGTAATGCATTATTCCATTCAGTCCTAAATGATGTACCTTTTTCATCCTTCCACAGGTCACGCCGATTCTCCTCTAGGGCAAAGCAGCCATTAATGTGAACAGGCATATCAGTCTGAATAGGCAATGGCAAAGAGCAGTACAGTCGTCTCTTATTTGTGTATTTTTTTGGGTCACTACTCTGCAGCAGGACTGCCACTCCTCCCCTTGGTAATGCTGCTAACCTTCCAGAGTCAAATGCATCTTTTACTGAATCTGCTAGCAAAAAGTCTGACTCAAAGCCAACACGCTGAACAACCAGCCATCTTTGTTTTGATCCTTGATTGTCTTTCACAGTCACAGTGTACACTGTTTCTGTATATGGAATACGCAAAAGGTTTGACCATTGGTCATTCTTTCGAGTGTGTCCATACTGTTTAATGCTCTGTGCAAAACTAACTCGGCTCTTTTGATCAGCTTCATCAATTTCAGAATTTACTTCATACACTGTGCGTGTACTACCTTGACGACCACTTTTAACTTTGCATGTTTTTATTGTCTTCACATGGTCCACAAAGAGTACACTTTCAAGCATACCACTGCTGAAGTCAGAGAACAAATTGTCCACATCATCTGGAGTAACATTCCTATCTGAAATTTCTGAATTCTTTGCCATATCTTCATCTCTTAATGGTAGCCTAAACATTGTTCCATTTGCAATTGGGCAGCCCTCATGATCATAGCAATGGAAAACATCAGAAAACATTGCTTTTAGATCCTCATTTACTGGGAACTGTCTGCCTGGTACTAATTCTGTTACCCCTGGTGCAAACAAACAGTTTGGATCAAACACACATAGTGTCTCTCCAATATCTGGTCCTTTTGTCAAAAAAGAAGGCGCATCAGTGACATGGTATACACAGTTGAATCCCACTCCAAACTGGCCTATTTTGCTTACATCACCGCCTTTGCTTCCTTCCCCTAAATCCTGTATGCCTTCTATATCTTGTTTTGTAAATGGTTTGTCATTGTAAACACAGAGTGCAGGACCCTGCAATGGTTTCCATGAATCTTCAAAGATCATTTGATCTCTATGGTGGCGTGTATCCAAAATGAATTTGATCAAAGTTGCTTCAGCATCATCAGCATTTTGCACCATTTCTTTGAGAATTGTTTTAGATTCATAGCCTTTCAGAATCTTTTTAATGCGTACAGTTAGCTTTTCTTTCTGTCCAAATGGGATGCCATAAGAGCAATTGCCTACGATGCCTGAGCGTATGCTTTTCACTCCTAGTATTTGAGCTTGTTCAACTGATACTTTGTTATGCACACTTTTTACCATTTGCTTTCCTTTGCTAAGCCAGGTGCAATTATCATACACCAATTTGGTGGAATCTTCAAGGATGCCTTCACCATTTGGAATATAAATGGGACCATATTTATCAAGATTTGTTTCATAGTTCCCCATTGTCTTCTCGATGCAAGAAGCCAAAAGTCCAGCAACTTTTACAATGACACTACATTGTTCCTCACTCAAGGCTCGGCCCTGTTTTTTATCCTTATAACTTTGTAGAACACCAATGAAATCCTCAGCAGCAAATTCTGTTTGTACCCCTAGAGCCATGAGAAATTTCTTACATTTGTGCGAGTAGTCATGTGGAACCTTAAGCAAATATGGAGGACACTCTGTGTCAAGTGAAAAGGCAAAATTCCTGGCTGGATAAAACCTGTTCTCATGAAAAAGGACATTTTTTCCACTCAGTTCATTACATATTTTCCCAGCAATTGAAGCATCGTTTCCAATTTGTGCATCAAGAAACGTATAGATCTTCTTGCAGCACTGTATGATATATTTCCAACTAGATGCTGATAAACTTGACCTTTGTGGCTTCAGAGCCATAACTACATGAAGCTGCTCCACTGCATGGCTCACTGACACAGTTTTGGACTTCAGCTGCAGAAAGTCTATCACCACGTCTTTATTAGCATTGTTCATCTTTTGCAAAACACGTTCATCCATGATAGGTTCACTTGAGCACACAAGATGCATATCTTTTTCCAGGTAAAGCTGCTCAGGGGCAAACATTTGGTCATACCCACATCTGTCCCCATACCACTGAAATGGGCAGGAGGTACACTTCTTCCTGGCAAGAAGAAATGGAATTGTTGCAAGTTTATCTCTCACTTGTAGTGCAGCCTTGTCTTTCTTATAATCCTTGCCACCAGTTAACTTTCTTCCAAAATAATCAAGTAGATTGGCAACCCGTTCTTGAAGGCAAGATGGAGCCGACTTTGCTACTGAAGTAGCACGTTCTTCAATGTCTAACCAACTTATGTCATCTTTTGCCATCCCTAATGTTGTAAGGGCATCAAGAACACTTGGTCTGGTGTAGTCAACTTCATCACAACTTTTGTTTTGGAGTGGAAATCTTGCATCTGTCGGAACATACAAGCACGCAACTGACCCTCTTGGGTGTATCAAGTCCTTTGGAAGTTTAAGTTCGGTACCATCTGGGGTTACTGGAATGCATCTGTTGTCCCTGAGGAGACAACCAAGTTCAGAAATGTGTTTTTCCAAAGCATATATGATCAATAGGTCCCTCTTTTCAGGCTGAACAAGATTCAGATGAGGCAGAAAGTACACACAGTAAAAGTCAACCAGAGACACTGTCCTTTGGTCTATACAACTTTGACAGTCTGCCTGGGCGAATGCATTCTGAATGTTCATTGGCATTTCTACTATTTCAAAATCATACCTGGTCTCATGAACAATGTTGCGCAACACTTCCAAAGCAGAATTCCCAACATAACTATTTCTCAATGTGTTATCCAGAAACCTGGAATCTTTTAGGCCAACCCACTTTGTTTGTGCAGGGAGTATTGGGAAATGAAGACCAGCTGCTGATGCTAATTTCTTGTAGAAGCTTTTCTCTAACACCCTTCCATTGGTTTCTTTGGCAGTCTTAGTTGGCCATAGGCAAAAGATACTTACAGCAGATGGAGGCAGGTTTGAGGTGCAGGCAACAAGCATATTGATGTAGGATTTTGTGATAACATGTTCCATAACAGCTTCATTCCAGGTTCCCAAGAAAACATCTTTGTCATCAACAGATTTCTCATGAAGATGGCATCGGTTTGATGTTACTGCAAAGCATCCATTCACATGTACAGGAAGTCCACTTCTGATGGGTAATGGCAAGTAACAAAAGAAAAATGCTTCTGACCTGGCTTGACCAGTATTTGCAAGTGGCAAAGGTTTCAAACTTTTTTTGGACTCCAAAGGAACAGCAACCCCTCCTGTTGGTAGCACGTTCTTTCTCTGAGTTGCAAGTTCCAGTACATCTTTGCTTTCAATGGCAGAACTGACCAGCCACTGCTGCTCTTTCTGTCCTTTATAGTCTGTGCGCAGCAATTCCACTCCTTCTTTTGTGACAGATGTCTTTACAGATACCACAGCTGTTGACTCTATACCCTCACATTTGGCACCTGTTTCTGAATATTTCTGTAACACCACTGTGGCAACTTCTAACATCTTAGGAATAGAAAGTCTACCCACTTCATTACCTGCCCAGTATTCTTTAGATGGCTGCTTCAAAATCATCTGCATTTTTTGCTGTATCCTGAAGAGTTCCTTCATACGGGATGCATCTTTTGCAGATTCGGGTATGTGATACAGAGTTATACACTTCACGTTCTGAGTGAAAAGCAGCAGTGATTGTGCACTGTTTTCCAGCTTTTTTAACAAGTCACACATTTGTCTGTGGTCATAGTGAATCTTGCATATTTCACTTGATCTTGCTTGTGTCTCGGTTCTAAGTGGAAACCTGAACAAAGTACCTGGATAGGCATCTTGAGAAATATCACAGTCAAAAATTCCATTGAATGGTTTAAACTGGTTGCTGAGTTTCTGAATCATTTTCCTTCCCTTTGACAGGTCTAGTTTAATCCCTGGTTTGGATTTATCACGTATTGCTTTTCCCAAATGAGTGGTATGTGGATCAAATATGGCAATGTTATTTTTGCTGATAAACATTGGAACATCTGTCAAATTGTACACAGCATTAAATCCCAGTCCAAATCTCCCTATTTTCTGTGTTTGGCCTTCCTTTGTAGCTCCACTGAGCATTGCAATATTTTCAAAATCTTGTTTTTTGAAAACAGCATTATTGTAGGCCCAAAATGCTTGCCCTTGGCAATCTTTCATTCCATCATCAATCAAATTGGTTTGATAATCTAAATTGAGGCGCTCATCATACAGAAATTTGACTTCTGTGGCACCTGCATCATCAGCATTTTGGACAAGTTCTTTAAGTACTGCAAATCCATCTGTGTAGTCTTGCAATAGTGTTCGAAGTCTTCTTGTCAGTGGTTCAGTCTGTCCATAGTTCATGTCAAGTTCCTCTGGGTCCAACATCCGACTCATCAGACTTGGCACTTTGAGGGCTTCTGAAGTAGTGTTTGGTATGTTTGCATTGACTAAGTAAAACTCAGTATCATCCATGTCATCTGTTGCAACCTGGCCTGCTCTCAACCACTCATTATCACAGTATGCACAGTCCTTCACTGGTACCAACTTTAAAATGACTTCATCATGTACATGAACGGGAAACAGTAGTTTGTTCTGTTGGTGGTCTGGCAGTGGTGCTTTCTTCTTTAATTCATTCAAAATAATGACACAAAGATCACTATCATGTTCAACATCTAGTGAGGACATCTGTTGAGTCTTCACATGCCTGTCTCTAATTTGTTCCAATACCTGGACCAGGTTGCATTCCTTTAACATGCCAAATTGTTCAACAAATAAGTCCAGGTATTTGTGCATCTCAGGTGGCAATGGATAGACATAAGGTCGTAGATCTTGAAATGGCTTGGATACAACCATATTCCTCACGGTTGTAAACCCTTCACCATGCCACACCCATTCCAGTAAGCCCTGCAATTGCAAGGTCCTGGACATTTTTTTGGGTGTCATGTAAGAATATACCTTATCAATAACCATCAGGTAGGCTGATTTTTCTGCAGCCTGATAGGAAGCAACAACGTTTTGAAGATGTTCACCTACATGTTCTTCAGATGGTTCTTTGTTCCAGCCAAACCTTTCCTCGAGCAATTGGTGTCCTGTTCCTCTAAGTATGACCTTCACTGAACCTACAAGGGCTGTATTGTCTTGACTTGTGATTTCTCCCGGCTTTGCCAAGTGTTGAGTCTCACCCTTCCAAGCCAACCCATTGGGATAACTATCTGGTCGCTTCTGAAGTATTGGCACCCATTTCAGCTCACTGAGACAGTTACGCAAACTGCAAGACTTCTCATAGATACACTCTTCCAACTTTGTCACAAATTCCTCCTTGCTGAGATACTTAACCAATGCAGAACTTCTGTCATGCTCTTGTCGAGATGGATTCTGACAATCACTTATGCTTTTTGCAATGGAAAGCAGCTCATCAGCTGTGATTCTGTGATGTGACTTCATACCTAACTGTTGAAGCACTTTGAGCAAGCCTTCTCTTCTGTACTTTTCTGCAGGGAATTTGCTTGCATCAAGTAACTTCTTGTTAATTTTATCATCTGGATCATATGTTTCTGTTGGTGCAACAACATCACCATTTCCTTGTTCTACAAATTTCAGAGTCCTCAAGACATCTACAAATCTTTTGTTCTGGCTTTCATACAAGGATAGAGAGGTCAATATATGCCTCATCAGCTGGAACTGCTGGATTTTTGTATAATGGGTCTTGCTTATTGCAGGAAAAATTATCTCTGTCAATATATCAGCTGTACACATTTCTTCGACCCATAAACTGCATGCCAGTTTTCTACACTGATTGTCCACCAGTAACAGATCTTCTGGTAATTTTACTGGTAACTTAATATCATTTGTTGTTGACCGTTTTATTTGGCTGGCTGAAGCAAGGTTAGATGTGTTGACTGTCTCGAAGATGGGCAAATTTTGCAGTAAATATCTGTAACTGTCTATGTTGATGTACCCTTCGCAGATGAAGTGCCTCAGTTTCTGTAACTGATCTTTTGAACAATTACGTTTCATTGGTTCTATGCAGCCACCTTTCCTTCTTTGAAGTTTTTGCAATGCTCCCAGGACCCCTTCAACAGTTGGTGAATTGACAAATTTTTTCAGTAAAACCGGCTTTACATAAGATGGTAACGATGATATGATAGCTGCTCCACAGGTCCTCAAGATGCTTTCAACCTCAGCTGGGAGTTTCCCATGGCCAGAATGGAGAGACCAGTTTAAAACCAAGGGTTTGTTGCTTGATAGCCGAATCAAGGTTATGTTCCTTTGCCTTGGCGTCACATCAGTTTCTGGAAGTAGAGGAAGATCCTTGACAGAATCAATGCATGTGGGGTAACTTGACAGATACTCCCACACCACTTTAAGCCATTTACTAGAAGGGGCCCCATTTCTGCCTGGTTTCCACGTCACAACCTCCTGTTCTTGCCACTGTTTCGGTATGCTGTGCCTCAGAAGTTCTGGCACATCTGAGGGTGAGATGATCTTCAGCTGGGTGTGCTCTGGAAATGTAAAATGGTTCATATTCATTATGGGAGATGGGGTCTTTAACTCCCACTCCCACAACAGTGTGGCCTTTAGTGATAGATACTAAGTAAGAGGGTAACTGTTTTTTTGTTTCTGTAAGACTAAAAGGACTGGAAGGGTAAATGTGCCCAAACTCAAACCTTAGGCCAGCTTGAAAATCTAAGTAACCACCCAAATCTTCTTAACAATCTTACAATTGCCTAGTATGTTCCTGAGGCGTGACCTTTAAGGTAAGATAACATGAACCTGCATTTAAACACAACATTCAAACAACCAAACAGGGTTCCATGACCTGACATTATGACAATGAATTACAATATTTTACTCAGCACATGGAAAGTGCAGAGAGGGTGTCACAGGCATCTATTATGCAGCACTTATTTGTGTGTGCCAACAGAAGAAAACAAATATCAAGTGCTAAAACGTACCTTCACTTGCAACTTGAGATAATGTTTCCATCAACTGTTTATCAAGATTTTGGTCCAGAAATTTGTGTGGAATATTGGGGAACATATCCTGTGGGTGTGTGTCTGATGTCAAAAATACTGGAGACTCATTTCTACTATATGCAGTAAGATCACCATTGGATAAAGGCAGTAGTCAGATTCCACAAAGATCTGTGTAGTTATTGTCCATGAGAATGAACTTGAGCAGTTTCAGGCACTCTTCACGATTGAGTGGTTCCATTTGGGCACTTCTGTGAACTGGAAACATGTCAGAAGACTTTACAGGAAGCAGTTGATCTTGAATAGACCGAAGTGCACTTCGCACAGCATCTGGAGTTACTGTCCTGCAAGTGACACCTGTGTGTGATTGAAATTCTTTGTGAATGTATACAGGTGCTGTGACAACATTCTCTTTGGCAGTTTTCAGGACAGTAGATGCCAATTTGTACATGTCTGCATGCTTAACATCAACATCAATCTCAAAAATGCATTCTGTGAAAGATTTCCATGCCCTTGCAGAAGTGCAAAACACATTCTCGTTCATCAATGCCTTGTAAAACACTGGTAGAATTGGCTTCCAGTTGCTATCTGTCACACATGTTGAGTCTGGCATGCAACTGTACACATCTTGGAGCGTTGTAGTCCTCTGACAGTGGTGTACTGTATTGAGAACAACTTCCACCATTGCCTTTGGCACTACTTCTTTCACCAAGATGCTGTTCCACTGGAGAGTTTTGTCCTTCACATCTTCAGGATTGACATTAATGCTGGGCCACTTGATTCTGTGTCGACTCTGGTCCAGTGCAAAACAACCATTGACATGCATTGGTAAGCCAGTGATGCTCTCCCCCAGTGCTTCACGTGGCAAAGGTAGTGCACAGAATAAGTGACCACCTTGGTGACTTGAACTGCTGCTATGGGATCTATCAAGTGGTATGGCAGCACATATCAATGGCTGGTAATTCAGTTCTTTAGACAAGTCAAGGAGATCTGATCTTGAGGCAGCTGTGTGATATTGGCAAAGTATATATCTCTCATCCTTGCATGCAGGTTTCGATCTTTCATATTGTGCAATAGTAATAGGATAAGTTCTCTTGATGGGCTTTAAGCTTCTTGCATCTGACCTTACTTTTTCTTTGAAGAAAGATCTGTCCTGTCGCACCTGTTGAAGACATGTATCTCTTATTTTGACCTCAAAACAAAGTTTTGGGCTTTCAGTTCCTTGTTTCCTGTAGAATTTGATACTTTCCAGGTGCTGGAGAAATAATAAGTACCAGTGAGCATCTGCTTTAAATGATTTTATCAAAGCCTCTATCTTCGCAGATGTGTATGCTGTATCTTTGATCTGTGACCGGTTGTCAATTTTTCGCAGTGGAAAGCGAAACAGTGTGTGTCCATATTGTCCTTCACTAAATACAATTTGCTCTGTTGCACCAAAGATGTCTTGGCAGAATGGCTTAAACTGATCTTCAAACTTATGCATCTCTGGCTGGTCTCCAAGCTTCCAGCGAAAGGACTCTCTACCAGATAGGTACCTTCGATGAGGGTCCAAAAAAGCTATATAACTGCCACTCATTATGCATGGTAAGTCTGTAACAGAGCAGTAAGTAAACAGCTGAAATCAACTGAAAAGGCAATATAACAAGTAGGATCTATTTAGTGTTGATATAACCTTCTTTGGGTACTTTTGTAAAGCAAAGTCAAAGAATTAACAAGTAATATCTTAGAAATCAGTAGTGTATGACTTGATCACTGTAATTCTGACATTTTAAATCATGATATACACTAATAGGTTTTTTACCCTTACTTTTTTTACTTACTAGAGGATCAAGTGGGTCCTGTGCTCTACTAACAGGCAGCACGTGGATCGCAAGGGACCAATTATGTGAGAGTTTTTTACTCTTAGTTTCAACATTTTTCAGGCCATCTGTTCCAGACCAAGCAAACAAATTTAGCTAAAGCGGCTGTGTGACCATGGTTATTTGGTCCGGGTAAACGTTCTTTGAATAATATCTAGCCCATATAGAGGACCATATAGGTGTGCAGCATCAAAATTCTAGCTCAAAAATGTGTCA
>CAXHWN010000602.1:93234-169234 GCA_964020975.1 Hermodice carunculata
AGTTATTGTGTGCTTATACAAGGCAATAAACATGTGCAATATGGAGCATATTGGTGAAATAATATGCATCATGCAAAGTCTGAATTCAGCAAAGTGGTTCTGTGATGTTGGGAATCTGGTCAAAGTCATCTATTTTTAAACTCAAACTTACCTCTATGAAGGACCACTAATTAACCTATGCAATAGGATAGTTGTAATGCAAAAATTGCTGAAGTTAGCAAATGTAAACTAATTCATCTAACCGGTGAGCGCTGTCATGACCATCAAGAGAACAACTCGTGACATTTTTATTTCCAGTGACACTAACCAAGCCCTGGTTTCAGCTCCCGGCTTCATCGGGTGTCTAGTTTATATTTTTGATTATGACCTATTAATCTTATGCATCCATACATATTTATTCCTTCCTTCTGATACGAATTTAATTTTATGTACGAAGTTATTCGTGTTATGATAATTATTACTACTGAAGCTCTGCAACTCAATATTACATGATCCTGCGATACTACAGCATGATGGTCGGCGCAATGTATACAGGTTAAGTTACCTACGCGTCGCACCCACTTATCTTTTCGATCTAGGAGACAAGTATAGCCGTGTTCATCCTGTAATGCAATGACTTTGTTTTATGTGACTGACAAACTGGCTGGTCATGCAAAGCCATATTTTGAACAAGAGAGTTTATTCATACCCGACTCGCTAAACATATGCGCATCTCTACGAAATCCATGGAGCACAGTTCGTGCTCGATCGTTTTACTTGGTGCATATCTATATGTTCTGTGTTATTTGTTTCCTTTCCGTGTTGGGGCAGCATTAGTTACTTTTTATATTATGTTGATCCTATTATTAGTTCGTAAAGTAGAGAAAATTTTGCAGTCTGTTATTTTTGATTTGTTTAGTGTATTCTCAGTCTCGTTTGATTATATCAAAGAATTTTGTTTTACACTGTTTATTTATTCTTTTTGTATGTTTTCAGGTTCATTTATGATTTACTTTCCAATTATTATTCATATGATTTATTACCTATATCTATGTTCGTTTCCAGACTGTTTATCTATTTATATTTCGGTGCTGATGGCACCTGATATTTACTTTTATACCAGGCTAGTACTCATATTGGAAATTCTGTTTACATATGTGATATATTTCGATAAAATCTGGGTACGTAAATTTGAAATTATGTTAACTTCATTCTTTAATGTTATATCCTTAATAATTTACCTTTTTCGGTTAAGTGTGAAAAACTTGCTGTTTTACCCTCTAGTAGTTTTTGCTGTGTCAGATGTATATTTTGCTGACATTTTCGACACGTTCTACCTATATAACTTACCGTCTGTAATATTGGTGATTAATATTTACCTGTTTTCTTTTTATTTTCTTTTTTTCTCTATTCCGACATCCATTCATAGGAAAATGAATTATCTTTATACGTTGTCAGTAATGTGCAATAGGGACAGAATGGACTGTGGATATATTATCACTTTTTCCTTACTGTTACTGTTATAAGCAGGTGATATCCACCCCAACCCTGGTCCTGTATGGGGACATCGTAATGTTTCATTCTGTCAGGCAAATGTCAGGAGTTTATCAGCTGACAAATTGAGACATATTTCATCAGACCTCGTCAATGATTTTGACATCATAAGCTTGTCTGAAACTTTTCTGACCGATAACATCGACTCTCAAAACTTGAAGCTAAATGGTTACCACGAAATTATTCGTCGAGATCGACCCGGCGGCACCGGTGGTGGTGTCGCCCTTTATGTCTCCACTCGGTTCCACGTCTTATGTCGTATCGATTTAGAGGTAGCTGACCTGGAACTTCTATGGTGCGAAATAAGGTTACTTAATCATAAATTCTCATTAGGAGTTATTTACCGTCCTCCGAATTCTTCTGTCTCTTTCTGGGATAAATTCCAAGACAGTCTAGACCTCGCTAGGAACTCGGGTTTCTCAAATATTTTACTAACTGGTGATTTAAATTCAGATTTTTATGCTACATCTGGTCATAAATTTGTTAACTTTGCTCAAATGAACTCCCTTACAATTCATGTTCATGAGCCCACGCGTATCACATTGAACTCTGCAACATGTCTAGATCAGATAATTTCTAGTTTTCCCAATTTTGTTTGCGATGTTTGTGTGCTGCCCCCGTTAGCTAATTGCGACCACTCTGTCGTTGGGGCTAAGTTAATATTTCGTCAGCCGACGGAGGCGGCATACAAACGTCATATTTGGGAATATAGCAAACCGGATTTCAATACGTTTAGATCATATCTTTATTCTTTAAATTGGGACTCTTGTTTTACTAGTCACGATGTTGATTCTTGTTGCGAAGCATGGTCAGATCTTTTTATGGAAGCGGCTATTCGATCTATTCCGAACAAAGTGGTGGAGATTCGGCCATGGGATTTGCCATGGTATAACAGTAGACTTCGTTCGCTTAAGAGACAAGTAAAACGGAAATATGATCAAGCCAAAAGATGAAATTTTGAACAAAATGCCTGGTGTTCATTCTGTCATATTAGGAATCTTTATCAAGACGAACTAAAGTGTGCTGAGAGGGATTATAACGATAAATTACGAATTGATTTAAATGATTCTTCAAGGAATAGCAAATGCTGGTGGCGCACCGTCAAATACTTTCTTCACGGAACACAGTCAACTAGTATACCATCTCTTCTACATGATGACCAGGTTGTCTCTGATAGCGCGGGCAAAGCGAATATTTTTAATTCATTCTTCTTGCAGCAATGTAATATCGATTGTAGCACAGCCACTCCACCCGGAATTTCTGACCCACCTGATGCTTGCCTGAATTCTATAACAATAACCGAGTCCGAAGTATACGAAACTCTTCGCAGCCTTGATACGTCTAAAGCATCTGGTCCGGATGGCATCAGTGCAAAGCTTCTTAGAGAAGCTGCTCCTGCGATTTCTTTTTCCCTTACTCACCTTTTCAATCTGTCACTTTCCAAGAAGGAATTTCCTTCAAAATGGAAAAATGCTAATGTGTCACCGCTGTATAAAAAAGGCACTGAATCCTTATGCAACAATTATAGACCAATATCTCTCCTTAGTTGTACTGGCAAAGTTTTTGAAAAAAATGTGTTTAAACATGTTTTAAATTTTTTTCGTGAAAACTTGATAATTTCTGCCCACCAGTCAGGCTTTATACCAGGCGACTCTACAGTCAATCAGCTGCTTGCTCTTTACCATCAACTATGTCTTGCTGTTGATCAACAAAAGGAAGTTAGAGTTATTTTTTTTAGATATTAGTAAAGCTTTTGACAAAGTGTGGCACCCCGCGTTATTGTACAAGCTCAGTAAAGCCGGAGTTTCTGGAAATCTCTTGCATTGGTTTGGCAATTATCTTTCGAATCGTTATCAACGGGTGGTTATCAATGGTCAGTCTTCTTCTTGGGGACATATCCAAGCAGGCGTGCCTCAGGGTTCTGTCCTCGGGCCTTTACTTTTTCTTATATATATCAATGATATTGTAGATATTATTCGATCTGATATAAAAATGTTTGCTGACGATACGTCTCTTTACCTTACTGTTGAAAACCCTATTACTGCAGCAGATACACTCAATGCCGATCTGTCCGACATTGAACAGTGGTCTAAAGACTGGCTTGTAACTTTTAATGCTAAAAAAACTGAATCCATGCTGGTTTCTCGGAAAAGCGTCTCTCCCTCTCCCCCGCCAATTATTTTTCAAGGTCATCTTCTGGATGACAATTTCGAACTAAACATCTTGGAGTATTATTACGTTCAGATCTCCGATGGAATGGCCATATAAATGAAATTATAATAAAAGCGAATAAATTGATTAACATTATGAAAGGTTTGAAATATATTTTGGATCGAAGAACATTAGAGACAATATATATTTCTTTCATTCGGCCTATTTTGGAGTATGCTAGTCCTGTGTGGAGTGGCTGCACTAATTCAGATATTGAAAGACTTGAAGATGTTCAACTTTCGGCTGCTCGCATTGTGACGGGTGCTATGCACGGAACAAGCATTGAAAGGTTATATGAAGAAGTTGGCTGGCACACTTTGGCTCAGCGTAGAGAGTCAGCCAAACTAGTCCTTATGTACAAAATTGTTAATAAGCTTGTACCAGATATGTTATGCTCTCTTACACCTTCCAGTGTGCCATCTTTCAATACCCGTCGCCCATTTCCAAGCTCGAACAGATTTATTTCATAAGTCATTCTTTCCTTCTACTGTTAGACTCTGGAATCAGCTACCACTTGCAACACGTAACTCAAACTCTGTATCTGTATTTAAATCCAAGATTTATAAAGCGGTGTCCCGGTCCTCTAACTATCCAGAATTGTTTACTGTCGGCAATAGATTTAACGCTATTCAACACACTCGCCTTCGTTTAGGAGCCAGCCCTCTTAACTCCTATCTGCTCAAAATTGGGGTAAAAGATTCACCTGACTGCGTGTGCGGTTCATCTATTGAAGATACCTTTCATTATTTTTTCACTTGTCCAAATTTTGACCAATTTCGGCGAAGTTTACACTCCAAAATTGTCCATATTGCTCCATTTACCCTTCAGACTCTGCTTCATGGCTTACCCGATTGCTCTTTTGAAGCAAATAGAGACATTTTTTTAGCTGTCCACAAATACATATATGCCTCTGAGCGTTTTAAAACTGTAGGCATTGGTTAAATTTACGCTGTATCTTTCATGGGATCCCCGTGGGTATGATTGCTGTGCTTGGGTTGGTTGTTGTTCTTCTTCCTATCATTATTATCATTGATTCCCTAGTTAGTAAATTTATGAATTTCTTTTTCTTTTTTTTTTCAGCTGACGCCCCACTTTCTGTCTTGTCCATGTTTGTCCTTCCTTGTTTGTTCTGGTTTGTTCTGTCTGTCCTGTATATTTTGTCTTACTTTCTGCAAGAGGGATTTGCATAGGGCCATGCCCTTTTTCCCAATTGCTCTATTGATTGAGTAAGTATGTAATTTTTTGGCAACAATAAAAATATGTTTAAACCAATTCATCTAAGTGGGCCCTACAACCTTACGATTTAGATCAAGGTCATCCTAGAACTTTGTGTTGATAATTCACTATAATGGCTCTGTGACCTTGAAAATGGGGTACAGGTCACCCATCATCAAATTTGAGTTATAAAGAACTATCATCCTGTGCAATATGAAGTTCATAGCTCAAAACCTTCTCAAAGTATCATCCGGAAACCAAATTCACTAATGTGGCTCTGTGACCTTAGGAATGGGCTCAACATCACCCCTTTTTACACTAAATGGAGCCCTTATAGAAGACTTTAATCTTGTACAATATAAAAGCCCTGGCCCCAAAGCATCTACGCTTATCTTGTTGACATTCATATGTTGAAGAATTCACTTATATGGCTATGTGACCTTGGATACGGGGTCAAGGTTAGACTTGCTCAAGTCTCACTGGACTGTCCTCCGTATTCTATTTAAAATCAAATTCATTGCCAAATTAAATTTTAAGTAAACACACGTCGTAGCTTTACCCAGCTGATTGGCGTGTAACGTGTATCTAACCAGGTAACATTGACTCCAGATGATTAGCGCCGGGCGGTCTGCACTGTGTTTCTTATCACACAGACAAGCGAGCGGTCATAACGCACTCCTCTTCAGAAGCTGTTAATTGAGCTACTGTGTAATGAAGGATTAAGGATTGTCTAATTGCAGTGCACCGCGCCAGGCAGAAGGCGTCCTGGTGTCGGCAGCCGGAGGGAGACGGTCCGCTTTGTCTCGCTTGAGTGGCCAGTGACTAGCCATGCATTCATCGAAGGCCACTTTCCACTCGCAATGATAATGCGATTAGAACTGACCAGGACTCAATAGCTGCTACTGTTGAAACCGACACGGCGGCAGTGTCGACCAGTTAAAAAAAAAAATAATAGTAGGACCTACTTAATAACACCGTGTAGTTGGCATAATATTATTCAGTTAACTTTGTGGAGGGGAAAATGTATCGCACTTCTGGGTGGGACCGCGGGATGGGAAAATAGGGACATGCACCAGGGACTTGTGCAAGTCTAGGTCAAGGTCACCCATCTTAGAGCCTGACAAACCCTTATGGAGATCAATCATTCTTTGCAATATATAAGCCCTGGCTCAAAATATCTAAAGTTATCATGCAACCAAATTCACTGATCTTTAAAATGGGTTCAAGTTACCCATCTTCGAAGTTAATTGAGCACTTACCTTTGAACTTAACCAATCCAATCATATGGTGCAATACAAAAGCCTTAGCTCCAAATTCTCAAGTTATCATGCAAAAACTTAGGCCTAATTAATGATTAATGTTGCTCTGTGACCCCGGGGATGGGTTCACAGTCATCCATCTTCAAACTTAATTGAGCCCTTATAGAGGACTTTAAGCTTATGCAATAAGAAAACCTAGGTCTAAAACTTCTGGAGTTATCTCATTTGTATTGATGTGATGAAGAATTTACTTATGTACCTCTGTGATCTGTGACATGGGGTCGGGGCGCCCATCTTTTAGTTAGACCCCACCCTTATAGAGAACTGTCATTCTGTGAAATGTATAAGCCTCAGCTTAAAAACTTTTCAAGTTACCATGCAGAAACCAAATGCACTGTACAAACGTGGCCGTATGGACTTGGGAATGGGCTCAAAGTCACCCATTTTAGAACCTTATTGAGCCCTTACAGAGGAATATAATCCTATGCAATATGCCCGAGCGCAAAACGTCTGGAGTTATTGTGTTCACACCTATGTGTTGTAAAGCATGAAGTGGAAGAAATGGGCACAAAAACAGTAGGCCCTACGTCTCCACTCCCACCCCCATCCCGACTCCGTGAGTACATAGCCGGGGGACATAACTACAGTTTGATACTTGTCCTTCTGTATACCACTTCCAGTGAGGGGACTTTATAACAGGAACATGGTGTCGTTTGTTATTGAAAAGTCACAATACCTGTCATGTGAAACACTGACTTGAAGCCAAGGCCAAACCGTCCAATTTTTGTCATGTCTGCTTCCTTACTACTGTCACACAACATGCGGATTCCTCTCCAGTCTGCATCCTTGAATACAGCATCATTGTAGGCATACAGTGCTGGTCCCTGGTAAGGAGGAATAAAACATGATGATTCAACATATTCCTGTGGCTAGGCATCACCACGGTATGCGACATTGTCTTAGAAGGCCTTGTTTTATCAAATACTTATCTCAATTTGGGAACGTATGATGTCTATGTATTTTACATCATAAATCTGTTAAACAGTAGGATACGTTTATTGTTTTCTTTACAATGGAAGAATAAGAAAGCATTTGGATGTTCATTTTTCCTTTAATTTACTTGATTACTTGTACACGTCCACTCATAGCAACCTTCTAGTACAGCACACGCAGTAACATCAGGACTAGTTTGGTTTGCACTAGCAGACAGAAAATCTGTGTGCGACCAATATTGCCCCACCTCCTACCCCCTGTCACATGTTCAAATTATTTGTATCTCTAGAATAATGAGATAACCATTAAGACATAATATTATGTAGCCTACCATATTGTTGAATGTAAATATAAAAATTGAATGCCCTTCCAATTTTATTCGTTGTAAGGGTATAATGATACACCACGATAATGGTGCACTGTAATACAGCCAAGCCACGATGCACGTATCAAAATCAAATCCCCTGTATTGAAAAAATACGATACAGTAGTCCCTCTTTTGAGCGACCACCCCTAGCACAAACCAAAAAGCGGTCATATAAATAGATGCAGGTGGTCGCTAACTGGACTTGACCTGACAGCTGAACTCCAGGGCGGACTTTCACTGATACACACATTTCTGCCACTTCATCATTATCGATTACATATGCTTTGAAAAGAAATTACAATGTATTTAATTTAACAATCACAATCGTTAAAATCTTTATTTCAACTCTTTCTGGGTGTCTGAAATGCGTTTCACAACTTGAAAATGTTTGCCGGTCTTGATTTTTGTCGTTTTCCCATTACCCTCAATGGACCTGAAGCATCGCCTCGTACCGAGCTTTCGCTTGCGAAGTAATCAGCCTAAACTGTCGTAAAAATGTTTTGATGGCGTAACTCACTGTCTTAACTTTATTCTACACGTTTGGTGAAGCCTAGCTCACCGTAATTCATAAGTTGTGTATCAAAATAAGACTCCACATTTTCCAATTGCGACCACGTTTGTTTGGGCGTCATGTTGACCTCGCTTCGAAACGTGGGAAAATGGATCGGTCCTCTCCGTGAGTGTCGGTCGCAGACTCAAGCAGGCAAGCACGTTTTTTGCTCGGGATTCCATGTGATTTTAATCTTGCGAAAGTTATCGTCGTTCTTTTTATGGAATATAATATGATAAAAAACATGGTTTAATTAGAAATGATAAAACTATAATAATAATAATAATAATAATAATAATAATAATAATAATAATAATAATAATAATAATAATAATAATAATAATAATAATAATTCCGTGGCTCTCCTCTGATCTGCCACTGTACAGTTACGCCCGAGCAAAATGTTACAAACGCATCCGCACAAGAACGGGCACAAAACTGACTTTGAACGGGCCGAGAACGCGTTTTGGATGTTCTTGAGTATAACGGCATCGAACGGGAACAGTTTTTGGAGGAACGCGTAAGAAAACGAACGCGTTCCTTTTCTGGTACAAGTTCTTAATAGCTTGGACTGGGGATAGGCAAGGGACGCATTTCTTCGTCATTGTTTCGTGAGAATGTGTAGCTTATTGAGAGAAACTTGATTAACATTTACAAATTACACGGTATGGTCACATACGTATCAATAGTTTCTGTCGACATGATTTTTACCGCATTTTACCACTACATACAATTCGTCCATGTTAGCCCCCGCTCCACACAATAAACCATTTCTCAACTCAATATGTGTCTTGGGTTTTTCTTATTTCCTTTTCATTTTGTAGTCATTTGTGTATTGTTCAGTTTTCTGAATGAGCTGAAACTCTGTAGTGGAAGAAGAGTCGCTAGGCCTATGATAACAACTGTGAAGTAAAAAAAAAAATTGGGTCTTTGATAACTTGTCCAAGACTGTGGTATAATAAATGAAATGGCCTTGACAAAATGTTAATTATCTTTTCACTGCAAGATTTCTGTTTATTTCTGTATTTTGGGAGGATTGCATGCTAACCAAATATCTGACATGACAGATCAAGTGCGTTTTCATCTGTGTGTGTCAATACGTGTAAATTCATAGCAGATACATTTGGATGAAACATTGAAAAGTTTACACTATACACGTGTCTTAAACATGCTCAACACGATCGTCATTTAGGTAGGCTATTGTTTAGAGATCTAAATACTCAGCCTCAATCCGATGGAAATGATGCGCTGGGACATGCATAAAAGAAACAAAGACAAATTAAAAAATAATGTGTTTTGCACTACCACCTCACATTCAGCAGATTTCTGCCTTTCTTGTTCTCCTCCGTAACGTTTTTGTTTTCAAAATGTATGTTCAAGTTATTTTACACACCAGTGTAGCCCCCCTTTAAAAAATGAGCCTTTACTTTACATATTTAACTTCAACATTGCAAGGTAACAAGTTACCTCATTGCAGGATAGTGGTTGCAACCTATACAGCTGCAATGCAGAGGCGTCTATTTTCACAACTTCTTTAATCCTGCTTTGGTGTCTACACATATGAATTGAAGGTTTCTATTTGGCTTCATGTTCGTGTACATGTTTTTTTTTTTTACTTCATTATCAGAGACTATATGGATCTACGATGTGCGGCAAAAGTTCTTTGATGTTTCGATCGTTTCATTAGGCCTATATTGATTGAGACTAAAAAGGTGTACTTCTGTATGCGCCTTTTACTGGCACTGATCTTAATAAATGCATTTAACGTAGATAAATTTATGGTAAATTTAGGAATCATGTAGTTTTGTCATACAAACACGGGAACTGCCATTTCTTGCATATTTACAAAATATGGTTATATATGGGTTACTGGCCTGCAATAATAATAAGAGTTGAATCAAGCTCCTTCACCGCCAGCACCGTACTGAGTCTGTCGGACAAATGACGGATATCTTACAGGCACCGATATCTATCTTTCAGGTCAACAGGCATGCCTTGCTTGTACTCTTAGATAGGCATATGTGGCGTCTACCTGACAAATAACGCGATTAGCTTACGTAAGTTGTCACATATATAAAATTCAACCAATTCCGATATACATATATATATATATGTTGATGCCATACTGACCCAGGCCTCATTTGAACAACTTTGTCAACTAGAAGTACGTGCTGCAGGATACTCTTATGATGAGCGCTGAAGTAGTTTGAGCGACTTGAAATACATGAAAAAAAATTAAGCCAAATTTGCCAAAATAGGAAAAGAAGTATTATTTTAAATGTACATTTATGAAGTTCAACTCAGGAGCATACAAAGGTTGTTAGGATTTGATTCATAGTTGTGTAGTTCTAAATATTTCGTTACTCGTAAACTTATTATTGGCCCAAGTAAATCAAGACAAGCGTGTGTGTTGGCCCCAGAACAGGCATATACAACGTAATCCTTCCGAAAGACATCCAAAGGTTTGCGTCGACGAATGTTGTATCCTCGTGTCAAACCCAAAGCTCTGTGACCGGAAGACCACTATAAAAAGTGCATGAAAACAAAAATAATTGTCAGTTTTGCCATAAGATGCTTTCTTTCTAATCAATTTTGGATCTCCAAAATGGGAGAAATTGCGTTGGGCTCATTTGACATGTCGGCCGCGCAGAAGTTCTAAATCCACATGGCTCATTCATATTAAATGAGCATCACGCGGGGCATACAAATTTTAAATCAGGGTGCTCATATAAGGATTGTATCATGTGATCAGTCGGCGCGGGAGGCGGGGGGGGGGGGGGGGAGGGTTACTTCCATGTAGGATTGTCCTGGGTATTTGCCGCGGGAAAGGCCCTGTTTTCATTACTCCCAGGATTAGAAAAGGCCCCCAAAATGTACACACCTGGATTAGGATAGGGGTAACAATTAGGATGCACCAATGCAGCACTCCTTTCAACACATTATTAAGAAAGGGTACCTTTTTACATCTGGTGTACGATTAAGATAGGGTAGGCCTATTGTTTAAAAATGTCCGAGGCCCACGCCCACCCTGATGTTGAGTATGTGACCCCATCAGTCCTATAAAGAAAGTGTCTCAAGAAAAGGATTTGCTACATGTACATGCATTCAGACTTCACATTTGTTAAGTACGTATTGCTACACCATGATAAAACAACGGGGGAGCAATTAACCCATGCCTGTGGGTATAACACGGCCAGACCACTTTGATTTGCGTGATTTTTCTTGAGAGAGAGAGAGGAAAAGCTGCTTCTCTCATTCATTTTCTTCCCGTTTTTTTTCAGTTACATTAGGCCTAAATCACTGAAAAATCACTGAACTTTTTTTAAAAAGTCATTAATTTTTCCCCTGCGACCTTTCTTATAATCTGACTTCTATAGGGAGACAGACAGACAGAACGTCTCATTGAATTCACTATAAGGTACATCATTTTTTTGCTCAATGATTTATTTTCTTTTGTTTAAAGCCACATAACTGAAAGATATTAATTTCTTTTGTTTGGCTTCAGTTGAGAATTTTTTCAGTCTGTGTATACAGAGAGAGCATCAATGTTTTATAGCTAAATTTAATTTTAAGCAGCGGGACTTTGAACTAAACACATACAGCGGAAAGAGGAGTGGAAGAACACAGGTGACATCAGGTATGAAGTGGGGTGGAGGTGGTTTTTGTGTGTGTGTGTGTGTTTTTTTTTTTTTTTTGTTTTTTTTGTTTTTTGTTTTTTTTTGGGGGGGGGGTGTTTGTTTTGTTTTTGTTGCTTTTTTTTTTTGGTAAATTTAATTTACAGCACCTTTACTAACAGCGTCAAACCAACTCCTTTGGCAGGAACTGGTGACCTTGAAAAGGGCCTAGGGGTTAGGCCCTATCATTTGAGGTTAAATGGTGCTGCTCTGCTGTGACCAGGTTGAAGTGGATAGAATCACCATTCCCACTTTTCACCTGGCCTGCATGTGCGTGATCTGATCGTAGCCGACGACCCAAGAACCACCATCTATGGTGTAATACTACCCTCTAAATCACTCATGCTTATACCCCTGCTTATCAGGTTCCCAGCCAGGTTTTAAAACCTGAAACTTTTTATGGCTGACCTGTGGTTACATGCACAGATTCTTCAAAGGGGCCTCCGGTACAACTTCCGGTGTTTGTGATGCTCACCAGTTTCTCTCCTGGCTTCCGCCCACGTTGTTGTGGTGTTTACAGGAGTATCACAAGATCGCCTTGTTTTTAGCAGTTTTCACTGCCGGAGCAACTCACCGCTTGAGGATTCAGATAAGTGTGGGGTAGTGAATCGTTAGACTTCCTTGAATGAGCAGCCTTGATTCCTACCTGTTTTTTTATCTACTTTTGTTTTCAGGCACGTGGTTCTTTCCCTTGAAAACCAAATGGCGCAAGGAGCGTGAGAGATGCCAAGAACGATCTCGCCTCCTAATCCAACAGCTCCGGGGGAGGCAGGGGCGTAGCCTGTCACCCCCAGTGAGCGTTGGGGTAGCTCCAGCTGTCCCTGGCAGTTCAGTGGTAGGCACCCCTGCTGCTAAGAAGCAGGATGTGGCCAGCCACTTGATGGGAAAGTGGGACACCCACCCGCACTGTAGAAAGTGCAGATAGGAATTGGAGCGACTGCACTGTTCAAGGTTACGACTTTGTCAACACTGCAAAAGGTGGTCGAGTGAGACGTGGGATCTCTTTGAGTTAGCTGAATGTAGGCGGACAAAACGGTCTAACTGGAAAGCCCCATCCATTCTGGACTCTCCAGCATGCCTGCAGGTTACCGTGTCTTCCTCTCTTCCAAGAGTTGAGACTCCGGATAGTGCATCCTATTCTGCGGGGGCAACCCCAAAGAAGAGGAGGCGCTCTCGCAAGAGAAAAGGTGACAAGGCTGAGGAGCCTTTTGCAAAAGGGCACCCGCTTGGATCCTGGACTCAAGGCAATACTGGATGCAATGCAGAAGAAGCAGATGCTCATGGCCACCACCATGCAGTCTTTTATGCAATCTGCACAGGTGGGAGCCCCCTCCCACACACCAGCTGTGTCTGTGACACCTGTGGGTCAGCAAACCTAAGACCTGGATTTCTCAAAGGAAATTCAAGGTCCAGGTGTAACTGGCCCTCCTGCAGAGGAGACCAGCATGGACACGGGGGAGGCACTAGAACTGCCTGGTTTGCCGGCTCCCTTTACGGAGGGGACCAGTGTGACTGGCACTGAAGAAGGAGCCATAAGTTCTTCTGTGGGAGATGCCCCAGTGCTCACGGAGGTGAGTCTTGAACCCTTGCCCGGAGCACGCCAGGAAGTACATTATACTTCCCTGGTAGGTCCAGACCAGTCCGGTACATCAGATCTGGTGTTTGCCGAATCCGTACAGGCCATGGCTGAACTGGACCACTCCCGTGATCAGCCGGATAGGACCAGTCAAACAAAAGCAGCCCTTCCGTCTCTCTCCACGCCATTTTTACCACTGCATAGTGGTTAAAATGAGCAAGGAGAGCCTTTGTCTAACAGAGAGGGCTTGTTACAGGATGTCTTGTCTCGACTAGGGCGAGGATGAACGCGAAGAACGCATTATGTGTAATCTGGAGCCTGAGTCCCAACCTGTCCAGGGAAAGGGGTCTGAGAGCAATGAGGTGTAGGACTGCAAGCTTGCCCATTCACCTCAACGACAGTTGTCCTTTGAGGACAGCTCAGCCCCAACCAAAGTTAGTGAACCTGCAGGGCTATTTTACTCGACAAAGGAGTCGATCTTGGCTCTCCTCGGAGATACCTTAAAGGCTCCTCCCTTGCCACCGACCACGAAGAGAGGAGCGAAGTCAGTGTAGCCACTAGAGTCGCTGTCTGTGTTGGAACAAGTCGGGTCCGGGTTCCCCTTCTCCACTTATGTGGATGAAGTGTATCAAAGCCTGGATAAAGAGCTGCAAGGATCTAGGTCCCAACCCAGCAAGGGCCGAAGTCCGGTAACTTGTTGAGGAAACCTAGGGCTAACATTGCTAGGTACGGTGCCCTAATGAAGTCTACAATAACAGGGCTACAATGGTAGATGTGGAATGGGAGAACATCTGTAAATGGATCCCCCCATCTCCTAAAGTCCACCAGGAGGTCCTGAGCAGACTTGAGGAGGATGCAAGAGCGATGGTGATCATCGCTTCCCTCTTGGGCGTGGCCTGACAGCGTCTGCCAAGATCATGCAGCGGCTCTTCATGTCGCAGCAGGTCCCAGAACCATTCACAGACTGGATCAGTCTGAATACCCGGCTTCAGGCGTCCTGGGGTATGGTGATCAAGCACCTTATCAGGCTATCACCATGGAAGCCAACCTGAGGTTCAAGAGGTGAGACTCTTGTTTGCAAGTCACCAACCTTTCAGAAGGTGCACAGCAAGCCATCAGAACTCAGCCTATATTTTCGAACTATTTGTTCAGAGGTGCTCTCGCTCCCATCAGGGACCAAGTGGTCGAGCAGCAAAGGCAGAGACAGGCTAATGAGACTAACCAAACCATCCTCGACCTCACTAGAGGCGCCACCAAGGCTCATGGACAGGGAGCCAAAGTTACTGGTGCCAAGGACTCTTTTGCAAAGAGGAGGAAACCTAGGCGACCCAGGAACAAGAAGCCTCAGAAGCAGGGTCCAGCTGACGCACCGTCCTCTGGCAGTGGCAAGCAGAACCGGCCATTTGGGAAGCCCGGCTTCGGTAAACGGGAACCAAGACTGAAGGTGCATGCCAGTCATCCACACTGATCAGGAGCTTCTAATACAGGTCTGGGGTGATGTGTCAGCAACTCAGAGGCTCATTAGCCAACTTCCGCAGTCACTGGCTTTCCGTCATGGATGACTCATTCATGTTAGGTGTCCTGGAAAAGGGATATGTGCTACTACTCAAAGAGCGACTGCCCTTGTTACGCGTCCCTTGGAGGTTCAAACCACCAGCCCATGAGCCAAAGAGGTTGTTCTTCCACAAGCTGGTCGAGAAGCTGTTGGCAAAGGGAGCCATAGAGAGGGTGAGGGATCACTCGTCTCACGGGTTCTACAGCCGAATATTCTTGGTCACAAAGAGGGATGGCCGCTGGAGACCGGTCATAGACCTGTCTTATCTGAACACCTATTTGGAAGTTCCACACTTCCACATGGAAACTCCGGAATCCATAACGAAGGCTCTCTGACCCGGGGACTGAGTGGGGACTTAAGGCTAGAAGTAAACATCCCCAAATCAAATCTCACACCCAAACAGGTGTTTGTCTTCCCAGGCAGGGGGCACACGGTCCAAACTGTTGTTCGAACTGACCAAGAAAATGGTGCAGCAGCAACAGAGTAATAATTCTGGCCTGTCACATAAGCGGCCATCTAAATGTAATGGGGGACCAATTGTCCCGAAAGGAACCGGTGATAGGGACAGAATGGTCCCTACACCCACGAGTAGTTCAGGTGTTATGGGACGGATGGGGGCCACCCCATGTGGACTTGTTCGCCACCAGATGAAACCACAAATTGCCAGTGTTCGTGCCTCCAGTCCCAGATCCTCTGGCTCTTGCAGTAGTCGCCCTGGTGATATGCTGGGACAGAATGTGGGGCTAGGCTTTTCTTCCGCTCTTGTTGATCCCTCAGGTACTGAGAAAGATCTGGGAAGAGAAGGCAGAGATCATCCTGGTGGCCAAAACAGGATTGGTCTCTCGACCTACTAGAGTTGAGGTTGTCCCACGAGACGACCAAGAGGCCGGGTCCTCGAATCTTGTTGACTCAAGAATCACACGAGGTAAACTTCAAAGATCTTCTTTGGAAACATACAACTCGAGGTGGAGACTGTTCACCGAATGGTGTGCCAGGAAGCAGTTGGAGCCTTGGTCAGCAAGATCCTTGGATGTTGGTGGCCAAAACAAGATTGGTCTCTCGACCTACTAGACTTGAAGGTGTCGCACGAGACGACCAAGATGCTTGGTCCTCGAATCTTGTTGCCTCAAGAATCACACGAGGTAAACTTCAAAGATCTTCTTTGGAAACATACAACTCGAGGTGGAGACTGTTCACCGAATGGTGTGCCCGGAAGCAGTTGGAGCCAGATCCTTGGATGTTGCCAATTTCCTCTTGTATTTGTTTGAGGAGAAAGAGCTAAGTCCAAGGCCTGTTGAAGGATACCAAAGAGCAATTTCTTCCTCCCTGCACAAGAAATTGGGTCGATCATTAGGAGTGGATCCACATTTGTCAGCATTAATCCAAAGCTTTTATACTGATAAACCAGTACAAGCTGACCGACTAATTTAGCCGCTTTTTCTACATACGGCTTTTAGCTTGGGCCTGTGGTGTGGATCCATGTTGCATAATGAAGTCCACACGCACCTGTCAACAAATGAATTGGGTTGTTATCAAACAAATGAGGAATGGCGACTGCGGTATTCAAATGGCAGGCACAATGCCATTTCAATATACGTTTCTCAGCTAACTGACTTTACTTGGAGAGTCGAGGACCCAAATGTATGCCAACAGTTGGGGTAATGGGATAGTAGATAAGACATGGCGTCAGAATCAGTGAGTTATGGTTTTGGTGGAAATTACAGGCATATATAGGTGTCTCTTGGAATTGTTGGACACACTATAGTTCTGATGTACTGGGAATGTAACTGCACGCGTCCTGTGTTTGATTGGTGTACTATTGACATTTGACAGGATGCATTCCCATGGGAACGAGAATGTGATAGAATATGATCTGAGGGCACGAGCTAGAACGCAAAGGCTGCCTTTACTCCGCAAAAATGTAACACTACTGAAATTACAGGCATATATAGGTGTCTCTTGGAATTGTTGGACACACTATAGTTCTGATGTACTGGGAATGTAACTGCACGCGTTCTGTGTTTGATTGGTGTACTATTGACATTTGACAGGATGCATTCCCACGGGAACGAGAATGTGATAGAATATGATCTGAGGGCACGAGCTAGAATGCAAAGGCTGCCTTTACTCCGCAAAAATGTAACACTACTAACGGGACATGAACGGAATGCAAACGGGATGCGAACGGACCATGAACGTGTTTATGGTCCGCTCTCTGTAACGTTTTGCTTGGGCATAACTGTAGTTAGGTTTTGTATGCAAAAAATACATAAATAAATAAATAAATAAATAAATAAATAAAATAAACAAACAAATAAATAAATAAATAATAATAATAATGATGATAATAATAATAATAATAATAATAATAATAATAATAATAATAATAATAAAGGATGACCACGTGGGTCGACCATCGTGGATACATGACGAAGATTGTTCCGGACGTTTTCGGGGAGCTTTGGCAACCTTCGCCGTGCATTCGTGTCTAAAGAATGATGTAAACGATCATGACTTGGAGCGATAAAGTTCCCATCACAACAAAATTTCTGCTGATCATTATGAAATTTAGTTCAGAAAACAATCCATAATATCCCAACATACAGAGAAAGAAATACGGTGGTCAAAATTCTGTGAGATCCGATATAGAGGCCCGATACATGCGGAGTATGCCACATTCACTGCCATTGCATTGGGACGATACGACGATTGTGAGAATTTGAAATAATGTGGCTCACACCAGTAAATAGGTCAGTGCTCACACATTGCACACTGATATGGTCTGATATCATGTAATTACTGGAATACTGATGTGGCCTCTTGCTTGTGTATGTTGTATTCTCAGGACACATTGCCAGTGTGTACTGTAAAGAGACTCAAGCAGGGAGCCATATGAATAACTTTCCTATATCCGACCATGTCAGCGTAAAATGCGTGACCCCTGGTAACTATAAGTTAACTGCTGTTGTGTGTTAAACAATGTTAATCATCTGAAAGAGAGACTCACACAAGCAAGATACTGCTAGTTTTGTTTTCCCTTTACTTAAATGTGTTAGAAAAACAAGACAAATGATTCCTACCAGTGTTTTAATGTTCTTTATTTCAATATAATCTCAATATGAATAAACCACTCTTAATTTCAATGAATATATACTTCACACCTCATCTCACCACTCTCATCATTTCATGCGATACCACCAATTGTATTGTTTTGTATCGTATTGTCAGTACTGTGTCAAAGTATCTATGTTATCGTGAAAAAGTGTATAGCTACACCCCTCATTCATTGTCGTTTGAGTTCAACTTGATGACAGGCATTCTTACATGACATCACAAATGAGCTGTCATATAAGAAGCCTGTCATAAAATTGCAATCACCTGCCAGTGAAAACAACCGAGTTCAATTCCTAAATGCTTACACGACTTGTGTGAATGAAGCCACTTTTCAGATTTTGCCAACAGTTTAACACAAAAAAGCTTAAAAATCCAGTAATCACTAAAGCTATAACCATTTGAACATACTGAGCAGACACACCCAAGGACCTACATCTGGACTTAGTCTGAAGTGAATCTGGGAGATGGTTTCAGAGAAGTCAAACAAGTGCATTACAATTGCAATCAACACCGAATTACATTGAAATCATTAGGAAGGTGTGCATTTACCAACAAGTGTCCCAATTGAAAAAAGTTGTTAAAATCAGGGATATTGCATGAACAGCCCATACTCAGCTGACCTTGATATATGATGTGGGTCAATGAATGAATGCCATGTATCTGTAAAATGAACCTCCATGTAAGCTTATACATGGAGAATCTGTGTACTGAGTGCATGTCCAAGGAAATTTAGAAGTATGGAGTACTTGCACTTTTGTAGTCTATACCACAGCTTTTCCATAGGAAAAAAGTACATTGAGCTCCATGAATAGCCTTCCATTCAACTACAGTTTGAAAACTAATGTGTGCATGAACATAACGGAAATTTAACTCAACTGTATTTTCTATTCTACCCTGGAATCACATCTGTAGAATATTTCCATTCGGAAGTGTTCCTTGCACAGTACCAGGTCTGTTCGTCTTGTCTGGCATGGTTTGTTCAGTCTTGATCCATGCATTTTGGCAATTCACTATAGAAAGCCACAATTCAAACATGTTGCCAAAACGGCTGCAATACAACTATGGTTCCCTCCTGAAAGTCACATGACATCACACAAAGGATTGTGGGATAGTTTTTCCACATAGTCCACTGTTTCTTCAGTACCAAAATATGATACTCCTAATAAAGTTAATGTTGCCCACTGTTCACCTGCTGCTAAAAACTTCAAAGCACACATGGCCCAGTGTTGACCCATTGTCCAAGCTGTGGCCTAATACACATATCTGAAATCTAGGCCAGTCTAGTGGGTTGCCTATAGTTCAACTATGGGTTACCCACAAATTTTATGTATGGGAACAGGCAGATTTGTTTATTTTTCGTTAAGTGGTCATTGTTTCATTTGTTCATCGACTGCCACTACTGAATTACTGAACTGTAATCACTGTTCAATGATAAATCTATTCAGCTATAATGTGATTCTTTCATCATCATAATCATGTACAATGCCAAATATCTTTTAAGGGCTGGGCAAAAGTAAACTCGTTGCACTAACAGGATGATGTTAAAGCCATTTGGTCAAAAAGATAAACAGCTAAAATATGCTCTTTCCTCTTTATTCCTCGTGTGTGCCCAGGAATAAAAAAGCATATCCATGTATCTGCCTTCACTTGCCATACCTAATGAACACCAGTATACCCTGCATTATTACATTGGAACCAGTACACTTCTCTTTGTCTGGAACTGCAAACAATATCAGTATATTTACCTGGAAACATTTCAGCTTTGGGTTTGACAATTTATCACTTTTGTATGTATGGTCATCAAACAGGAACCCGACTTCACGTGCACCACTATCCTCAGCATTCTGAATCAGTTCCTGTGTAAATATCAATGAGCTTACATTATGATATGTTATAACACATGTATAGTCTTACTCGGCATTTTGATACATTTTTATCAAAGATATGTCATTTTATATTGGCTCATTGAACATATAATTGTGCTCTGCATTGTTACTAAATTATGAATAAATGAATGAATGAATGAACGAATTTTATTGACAAAACCCACATACTCACGCTAATAAAATCATTGCCCCATGCAGGAGCCCAGTTTACAAAAATACATGCACACTGCTGGATGGCATCTACATCTCCTTCAGCACATCAGGAAATAAAGATGCTACCCAGCAGTATCTGTACTTCTGTATCCCGAGCTCCTTCACAGAGTAACTGACACTATTTACTGCTCTCAAACGACATGACAAAATATAAGCAATAATTTGCTGCATCAGATCGCTATCACAAAGAGATACATATACTTACAGACGTGAAACATACAACCTCAGACTACCTTGTCCTAAGGTTCACACACACACACACACACACATTTAACATCCTAACATTCTGTATCTGATGTGAAATTAACATTAAGCTTAAAGATATATTTAATTAACATATTCTTTTAACTCTAATGGTCATCATACAAATGAATTCCCTGTCATCCAGTGATTGGCTGTCAGTGCTTGTTGTATCTGTGTGTAGGCTTTTTGTCTCACAGCTGTTTATTCATTACAGTATAGAACCTGATGATTCTGATCTTTAATTTCAATTGATGGAAGTTGTGGGACGAGAAATGTCTACTTGCTGAATATTGCCAGAGTTCCACCTGTCTACACACATGTACACTCCCCGAAGTTACTGTAGAGAGATCCTTTATCACAAAGAAGTATATTGACAGAAAAGAGATAACAATCAACAAATATATTAACTCTTTTTCTCATTAGCCATGTCTTTTTAAACTTGTTTAATGTTGACAAAGAAAGATAAAAACATGTCAATTCCACAAGTGTAACATCAACTGCAGTACGTCAAATTCACCCAAAAGCCAAGATGTTGTAAACGCTAATTTTGAGGTTTGAGGTTTCAGCCAAAAATCTGAAACACTGTCAGGTCAAACCATTTGGTCAATAACATTTCTACATGAAATGCTTATGTAGTGACATACTTACCAGAACGACATTTATGATGCACCAAGTGTAGTATTACTTAACGTTGTTAAAATAAGTTCCCTGCATAGCTTGCATGGACATTGTTTATTTGAGCACAATTATTATTACAGTTTCTGTGTTGTTATAAGGCCAGCAACAGCACTTACGCACGATAGTATTATGCCACACTTTCTAAACTAGGTAGTAATCAGCATTATTCTGCACATTCATTTTACCGAATGGACAACCAGACTCATACACAAACATTTCACAGATATCAAGCTACTAGCTGTGTCTTACCCTCAGATTGCCAGAAAAGCTTTAAAAACAGTTAAGCTTAGTTGGTTGAAAGTAATTTCAAATACAAAGATCTGTCTTGGCTGGTTGAAAGTAATGGCAAATACAAAGTTTTGTGAATATTTACAGATGAAAAAGAACACAGGGGTATATTATTCACTTGAGGGGGGGGAGGGGGAAGGTAATTCTTCAGGAAGCAACCAGAAATACATGAATATACCCTACTAGAATTTCTAACCTCTGTATTTATATTTATTGTAATAAGACCTGTTTATTTGCTTGTGTGCGAAGCAAATATTTCATGTGATTTGCTCTGATTCAGGTAAGTGAATATAATGAAAAAGTGCAGCATTCATGTACTGCAAACGCATTTATAAATCTTGAAGTGTACATAATTTCATCGTGTTATACTTCAGATATTTCATAATGTAAAATTTGCACTTTAAACCACATTGGCATCAAATTTGTGGTAGAATACTTTTCACTGTATCTTTAGTTTCATCTTTTTTTGCAATAAGCAAAACAAACAAAACGAGGGCTGTGGGAGCATCCTTCTTTCTGCTTAATGAAAAATGACAACAGCTCAGAGCTACATGTAGGTGTTCCCAAGTTTGAAATGGATATGATGGACAATAAAGGACATCAATATACATGTATATTCCAATAGGAACACAGTAAACTATGGGCCTGTGGCAGTCCTGTGCTCAGCTGACCTTGGATACGGAGAATCAAGTGCCCTGTGACCTTCATTTTGGAGATTTGTAGAGACATCTGTTTTGTCTACCAAAAACTGAACCAAATTTTAAAAAAAAATCTTTAAGGTGGGGAAGGGGATTAAGCTATAACAGCAAAATCATGATCCAACATAAAATGATTTTTTTTTTTCATTTTCATAAAGCTTGGAACCTTACCTTTCTTGTTATGAAACATGAATAAAAAATAAAATTTATTTGATAAATCGGGAGAAAACATGACCATGTTTTAACTGGCTTGAGCAAGTGCGTGCCTGTTGACAAACATATGCAAAATAATCCACCAAAGTGTGGTCAGCAGGTGGCTGCTTTCCACAACCGAGTGCCATACAGCTCTACGACAAGCATCCAACTGTATCCATTGAGGTGTGCTGTTAGTAATTCTTGTGTAAAATGCTTGACAAGATTAGGACCAACGTTTTCATGGTGGTGACCAAAAAACATAAAGATAATGAAATCATGGGCTCATGGTTTTCTGATCTGATAGCAATTGGGGTAAAAGAGGAAGATAATACTAATAGGTGCCGATTGTCAGAAGAGCATTGGCAACTAATCTGGGACTCGCAAAAGTGAATAAAGGCGGTTTCAACACGGAGAAATGAAACTAGTGTTCTTCCTCCGTGGTTTAAACCAATCCATTAGATGTCATTCAGAATCACAGTATTGTAAAGAATGTAAAATCAATCAAGCCTATAGGCTTTTGATGACCAACTTGCTTTCCTAGCAGCTGTTTGATGGCAAAAATAACAAGAGGGCTGTTTGAACAGCCCATGCTCAGCTGACCTAGAGATTCATCACACTTGTGGTTCTGTGAAATTGGGATAGGACAAAATACGTGAAATAGGTAGACACTTATCTAAGGTACATCCCCACCAAGCTTGACACAAATCTGGCCAAAATTATAGAAGTCATAACCATTACAAGAAATTTCAATGTCAAACTTTCCTATTAAAATCTTCTTCAAAGATTTTAGAAAAAAAATTCATCAAAAATCCAAAAATCACTGGAGCGTGACCATTTGCATAAACTTGATATAGACTAACCCAAGGTGCATTGCCACCAAGTTTAAAGTCAATCTGACAAACAGCTGCTTTGGAGAAGCCCAAAATGTGAAGTAGCATTAAAATGTCCATTGACTTGCATAGCAACCAATAGGAAAAGTGTCTTTACTGATAAGTACCTAAATTGAAAAAAATCGTTAAAAATCAGAAATCCACAGCAGTGCCACCTTGTGCAAAAACTCTGTTTGAACCGTCCACAAGGAACATATTCACCAAGTTTAAGCTTAATCTGAGTGGCAGTTCTGGAGAAGTCGAAAAGAATACAAAAATACACAAAAAATCTTTTAACGAATAGAAAAAATGCAGCGCCTCCTGGTGAACAAATGAAGAACTAGGAGTCTTTGTGTAATATCAAAGCACTCGGGCGAGCAATTTTGGGGAAGATTAAGATTTGCCCCCCCCCCCAAAAAAAAAAATCATAAAAAATCCAAAAAAAACTGGGGGCATAACCATTTGAACAAAATTGGTAGCAACCCACCCAAGGTATCTTGTCAGTAAGTTTGAAGTCAATCTGGATTATAGTTTCGGAGAAAACGGGGAAAATGTGAATTAGCATTAAAATGCCCATTGACTTGCATTGTAATCAACAGGAAAGGTGCATTTACAGATTTATACCTGAACTGAAAAAAACGTTAAAAATCAGAAATCCATAACAGTGCCACCTTGTGCATCCTTTTGTTTGACCCTTTCACAAGGAACATATCCACTCAGTTTCAGCTTAATCTTAGTGACGGTTCTGGGGAAGAAGTCGAAAACAGCAAAAACACGCCAAAAATTACAAAAAGTTAGAAAAAATACAGCGTCACCTTGTGAACAATTAAAAATTACGAATTCCTATGAGTGTTCCTGTGATATCAAAGCAATTGGATGAGCGGTTTGGGAGATCATTTTGCCCCAAAAAAGAAGAACAACAAAAAAATCATAAAAAAAATTCTAACATTACTGAAGCAATAAAATTTGAACAAACTTGGTAGAAACCCTCGCAAGGCACATCCCCACCAAGTTTGAAGTGAATCTGGCTGACGCTCTTTGAGAAGAAGTCGAAAATGTAAATTGTGCACAGACAAAGAAAGACGGACGACAGACCATCACAAAGCTCAGCTGACTGATAAGTTAGTTGAGCTAAGAAGAGACATTTGGATCAGCGTGAAAAATTAACATTGTTACGAACAGTTTAACCCAAATTTAATGTCTTTGCATCAGAAAACAAAAAATTTGAATCCAAGTTTAAGTTTTTTTTAAATAGAGGACGGCACTTGGTACGATTATTGTGTAAACAAAACACAGAGGACAATGGGTTAAAACAAATCAGTAGATTGTTAGCTTTTCAAAAATGTATAGTTTGTGGCAGTTTTTATGCATATTGATTGTTTTGTGATAGAATCTTTGCAAGCACCGTCAAAATGGCACTGAACGAGACGTGGTGGTGTTGATCGATGTTTTTATGAGTATTTTATGCAAAAGCAAACAAACTTATTTTGTACTTTTTCCCTAGCATAGATAAATCTGGTGATTAAAGCTGCCTATGTACAAATAAATGAACATTTGCAAAGGGACTATTTTTGTTTAGTGTTTGTTCCCATTTTGTGTTCGACTAGTTGCCAGCTAACCAGGTGGGGTGTGGTCAGCGCTAATCTTTCTATTCGACACCCCCCCCCCGCCCCCAACCCTAAATTTCGCATCAAATTCCCTTTAAAGTAAATATCTTAAACTGTTCTTTTTCGGTCATATCACGTCCAGTTTTGAAATAGCCATAATTGGTGATATCTGTAGCAGCCATCTTGAATTGTGAAGTTGCCACAAGGGTGAACTTGGGGAACTTTATGGGAGGAATATGCATACATGTTCCTGCCCTCTCATGAAAAATTCAGGTTTCTATTAATTTCCACTCTTTGGCTGTTTATTTTCCAATGCTCCTGGACTGTGCGTAACACAATTTATTGGCACAAGAATGGGCACAACCTCTTGACTGGGAACAGCTACATGTAAGTCATGCATATCAACATGATTGTGGACTGATAAACGTCCGACCCACGGACTAATGGACCTTTGGACCATCTCTGTAACTTGTGTATCAAACTTCATCCTCAGCAAAGGTACCATCTAAAATACTCTGCTTTCACCTTTGAATGGAAAAGTTGTATTGACCAACAGACTATTCGCACGTACAGCATGGCGATAGATCCAAGAACTCAAACTGAAACCACATCTAGTAATGTTTTGTGTCTTTGTATGTCCTATACATATTTCACCACACGATTTGGACATGGTAGGCCAAAATGTCAATCAAGTTTATTCATCCGGGTACTTGAGTGGCATATTTCTGTATCGTGACTTGCTGCCATGCTAACACCCAAAAACACTCTTAGAGCAGCACAGGATTCCTGCGAGTTACACTCTCAAGGAATCTGCATTCATGTTTTGGCATGAAAAACGGAACTACGATCATTATGAAGGTCAAGATCGAATTTGGTGCCGCACGATACCTTCAGCTTGAATTATTCGATAACGTGTTAATAAGGACGACGACATGTCAGCAAATTGTAGACTCCCGAGTTGCCATCAACATAATAATAATAATAATAATAATAATAATAATAATAATAATAATAATGATAAAAATAATAATGATAATAATAATAATAATAATAATAATAATAATAATAATAATAATAATAATAATAATAATAATAATAATAATAATAATAATAATAATAATGATAATAAAAAGAAAAAAAAATGTTGCCAATTGCAACTCTAATTCTCGTTCCAAGCAAAATTCAAATGAACAATGCACACATCGTTTGCAACTCACTGCCAATGCATAATGCATGCCACTGGGTTTTGCAAAATTGTTCAAGGTATTCTTTCAACCCAGCCATGGTGTGTTGGCTGTTGCTACCAACCAAATTACACCAAGTCTTTTGCATAACAATTACAGATAAAGTTTGTTTCGTGTGCTTTGTACATTTCACGCCCTCTGGGCATAATATGACCGAGTCAATAGGTTTTCTTGGTGCGGGTTTGGCGTAATGCACAAAACTGTTGACCTGGGGTATGTCATCATGATTGGGTTTTATATATAAATATGAATTTTAGACATGAAAAAGAATATTCGAGTTCTTATATGCAGGTACATGAAACCACATTCTACTAAACTCTTTACTCGCGAATGCTGTTAGGTCCCTTTGCACTGAAATGACAAAAACATACCAATTCATCTAATTTGCAAAGTTCGTTTCAAGAACCAGCTTTCCATCAAATGCCCCCCCCCCAAAAAAAATCATAAGAATGGTCCAGCCAGTTCAACTGCTTCCTCGTCGCTCACTTCAGACATATGTGAGCGTATGCCAAGTGTGCTAAGGAAAGCTGTTGACTCAGTAAAAACTTGACCCTGGCATAATTCAAGGACTTTCTCACCTTCAGGATCTGTTCATCATCTGGATATTGGTCCAAGATTTTCTTGATCTGTTTTACCACAGTGGGAGGGATAAATCCATCATTGAAAGGGTCCCGGTCTGTATCTGGGTCTGAAAATAAAAGTTTTAATGCATGGATATCAGGTATTGGTGAAGACCACAGAAGTTGATATTCATAAACAATGTAGAGTTGACCAATTATACTCATGCCTATGAAAAGTTAGGTTCGTAACGAGAATGTGTCGCTTAAACCCCTCTCCACAACTCGACTGTAAGCAGGTGGGTGATTTCAAAGTGAATGTTTCAACCACAAAGGGGGGGGGGGGGTACGTACGTGCCTGGACTTCATGTAAGAGGTGACAAACTCAACTCAATGTGCTGAGAGTGCGCCAATAGGCATTTTTGGAAGACGAGTCAGTTACACTTTCCATTTCTTTATGCCCTATTGGTTTATAGGATGATGGCTATAATAAAATATATATAGGCTAAGCGTACGCCTACCGGTACCCGTAACAGACTTGTATAATGAAACAGATGTGACTGGTCCAGATATTCATGACGATCGATGCACCGTACAGTAAATTGACGTCTTAAAACTTGTTGCAAGGTTACATTACAAAAATTATATTTCATAACATGATCACTGAGGGACTGCGCTTAAATGAAAATTATAACTGACATGTATATAGGGCCACGTGGACTAAAAGTAATCAAAATCTTACCATTTGGCTTCAAGTATTTTGCAATAGAGGAAGTGTGACTGGGGCATTCTCTCTTCTGTGAACTACCACCCGTTCCTCTTTTCGATGTACCTGGCCTGTCAGCATGAGCCATCTTGGAAGCCTAGAATGCGATCCTTGAGGTTACCATTATGCGTATCAAGTTCTGATGCTGAACACAGTGATCCGGCGTGCTGTCACGGAATACCTCTACTGATAATGGTCCGTCTGCATTCTGAAAGTTTTCATGATGCCAATTTTGATTGCGCATAATTAAAATCAGCATATTTTCGCTAGATAGGGGGAGGAGACTGGTCAGCATATGGTCAATTCTCCAACTAATTTGACGGTTCAGACTTCAGTTAATGAAAGAAATATTGGGTTTTCTTCATGTTTCTTGCAGTGTGGCCAGTGTGCATTTATCCACAGGGGCAACCTGCAGAATGCTTGCCCTCATATTCCGGTAGACACGTAAAACTGTCGACCAAATATACTGATCAATGTTTTTGGTAGGCAGTGTCTTTGGTGATCAGTATTTATGGGTTTGTATATACCAGAATATGGGGACAACCATTCTGCTGGTTGCCCCTCAGTGCATTTATCTCATACTGCACAGGCCAATGACATGCCTACCATCTATCTAGAATCTTGCGTTTTGTAACTCTCTCAGCTCAAACAAGGGATCGTAAATGCCCAAACACCATGCTGATAAAAAATTCGATCATGTATTTTCCACACCAAGGGTAGCCCTAATGTTCAACTTCGACAGTGTTCTGTAAATTGCGAAGGTTTGAATATGTGACCCAAACGTGGTCAACCACACAATGCTATGGCGCAGTATGTGGAAGGACCAATTTGTAATTGATTATACCTGCACCTAAATACCGAATAAGCAACACAATCGAGAGAATAGCATACAGCCATAGTCATCATAAAGTCAATAGGGCTGCTTCATGAGGTTACAGACTTAACTAGAAGTTTGGTAGTTGAGATCGACGGATGGATTTTGTGTGATTCCTTCCCCCAATGGGTACAGGGTCGGTAGAAACAGTCGACCCTACCCAACCCCAACCCCAACCCCCACCTCCGCCTTTTAAGACCCGGTGATTTATTATCTAACATTCAATGATTAAATGGACAGATACCACAAACTTCAGAATGAAATCTTTGACGGTAAATGTAATCGATATGAAGATGTTTTACATGGATGTTGCTTCACATTTTGAAATGTCGCCGTAATTAAACTGACACAACATTCCATTCAATTGAAAAGAAATTAATATATATTCAGACTCGTCATCGGCATCCCGATGCTATAAATCATTTCAAAAACGAATTATTTGAAGCTCAGCTACATAATTACATTCATCCTGATCTTCACAATGACCGTAATGACTCGTATTCGGTCATTCATTGAACCATTGTTACCGCTATAAATAACCATTTCCCAGTTTAAAGCGTGAAATATAAAACAATAACACAAACACAAGAAAGTCCATGGATAACTCAGTGTATTTTTCATTCTATTGTTTTCGTGATCGGGTATATAAGTATTTACAAGAACTCCCACATGATAGTCAGGAGTATGAGCAGAGATCCACTAATTTTAATGCATACAAGTGCCTCCGGCTGTGCCCAGGTGACCAATTAAACTGACGTCAAAAGAGGTAATGTGTAAAAGAGGAAAGAACATACATTTTTTTCAACATGTTTTAACAAATTCCCAAGTTACCCAAGGCCTAACAAAAATAAATGTGTGGTTCCGGTAACCTGACAGACCCTACTTAAGAGCCCAACCCTAAAATAAATGGAACAAATAAATAAAGAAAAGTACTTTTAAGCCGCCCTTCCAATACAATACAATACAATACAAATTTTATTTATACTCAGTGTTAAAAACATACAACATTAGCTCAGTACTGCAGCTATTATTTACCGAGTTGTGATAAAAAATATTTAACAAATAAATAGAGTATGATGACACTGGACGATATAAAATACTAAAAACAATAAATGAGATGAGCATATGATAAAAAAAACAAGCAATATTACTTAACTGTTTTGCTTGCAAAAAGTACATTTACATTTAAAGCCATCCCAATCTTTTAACTGTCTCTTAAAAACCTTGAAGTCCGGTACAGTTCTCATGTCATTGGGTAGGCTGTTCCAAACTTTGGTCCCAATGTGACTAAAAGAATGTAAGCCTCCTTTGGTAGATCTTTTATGCGACTGAAATAGTTTGTTTTTCGCCCTTAATGAACAGCCATGTGAGTGTAGATTAAACATGTCACATATATATGCTGGGTTCAGTCTATGAAATGCTTTAAACACCTCTGTGGCAATATGTCTCAGTCTACCAAGTTCCAAGGTAGGTAAATTTGCTCTTTTCAGCAGTGAGTCATAGTCCGTATGATACTCGTTATGAACGAATCTCAGAACTCGCAGTTGTATTTTCTCAAGTTTCAGCGAGTTCGTAGCACCACAAAAATGCCAGACTGCTGGGCAATAATTAAAATTGGACAACACAAAGGACTTATATAGCAGAAGTCTTGTGTTTTGGTCTAGGAAATGCCCTAACCGTTTTAAACAGTTCAGTTGCCTAGTAGCGGTTTTTGTAATATTGGGTATCTGTTCTGAAAAATTTAGCTTGTTGTCCAATTGAACCCCCAGCAGTCTGACACTTTGCTCACTTTGTACATTTGTTCCATCAAAAACTACTTGAGTGGAAGTCGTCTCATTTGAGATCATCACTTGAAATTTAGAGGCGTTTGCCTCCATCTGATTGTCTGTGCACCAAGTAATAAGATTATCTCCATTGAGAGATATCTTATTCATGAGTTCCTGTTTGGTGTCAGCTTTCACCAAGACAATATTGTCATCTGCATAATTAAATAGTATTCCATCTTTTATGCAACAGAAAATGTCATTCATGAATATGTTGAATATCATAGGTCCAAGAATAGACCCCTGGGGGACTCCCTTGAGAATCGAAACAAAATCCCAAATAAATACTGGTCGACCCAGGCCAGTGCTACAAACTCAGCCAGAGACCCAAGTGGCCCAAAAAGTCCGTAATTTTTTCAGTGGCCCAAAATGTGACCTACACGGCCCAAAGGGCCGAAGGCATGCTAGGGAGGTCTGGGGGCACCCCCCACCCCCCGCACGAAAAAAAATTAATTTGAGCATGCAAAATGGTTTTTTTGGGGAGTTTCGAGTATCTTGCCTTCACATGGTTGACGAAATCCCAACATTATAGTCATTATTGTACTGATTTGGCTATTTTCCCTCACATTGTTTTAAAATCCGATAAAAATTAGCAAAAATTAAGAAAAAATGATAATAAAAAAATGGCCATGTTATCAATTAAGATAAGACAAATTTTGCATTCATACATGTAAGGCTTAGGAGAATGTCTGCACATATATCATGGTTCTTAATTCTAGGAAAATTAACAGATAAATTATCCCGCAATCAGTAAGTTGTGTATTTTCTCTACAAAAGCAAGAAGGAAAAATTCATTAAGATAATCACTAGGCCTGAATGTACTTAACTTTTATCACTGAATGTTGATTGATCATATTTTATGCACACATATGACAGGATGGTGCAACATAATAAATTGGTTTTGGAGTATTAACAATTCTTCCGAGTTCGTATCTAAAATCAAAGATATAAAAGCAAAAAATATCAAATGTTTTGATTTTGCTACACTGTACACAAATCTACCCATAGATGAAGTCAAATGTTCACTTTCAGAATTAATAAGCAAAATGTTCAAACATAATGGTAAACCATACATAAATATTAATTCATATACAAAGAAAGCATATTGGTCACACAATAAATATTCAAAAAGTAACGTTAAATCTTACACTGTTGAAACTTTGATAGATGCTATTAAATTTCTTTTGGATAATACTTTTGTTCAATGCGGATCATTGGTTTTTCAACAAATAAAAGGCATTCCAATGCAGCAACTGCTCCCCTTTACTGGCAGATTTATATTTAACCTGGCTTGAATTTAAGTATATGAATAAATTGATGAAAAAGGACTTTCAAATGGCTACAAAATTATCAAACAACGCAAGATATATTGATGACATTGCTTGCGTAAATGTACAAACTTGCAGTGAAATTGCTAAAGAAATTTACCCAAAAAATGTCCCTTTGGAGGGTAACAATTCAGATGGTTTCAGAGACGTGTTTTTGGACATGGATATTCAGGTCACTAATGACAGGTTTTGTATTAAAGTCTATCCCAAAATACATGAGTTTAACTTTGAAGTGGTAAATTATCCTTTCCCGGACAGTAATGTTTCGGAAACTAGTGGATATAATACGTTTTTGTCACAGATTTTGAGATTTGGTCGTATTTGTTCTAAATTTCAGGACTTTGCATCTAGAACCAAATTTATTTACAATAAACTTGAGTCAAGAGGATTCAAAGATGTACTTTTGATCAAAATTTTCTACAAATTTGGCTGTAAATATCCCGATATGGTTAGAAAGTTTGGCTTCAATAATTTTAGAGATTTTAGACTTGCCTGTCTTGCTACTTAATTTTATCTTTTGGCATCATTCTGTTTTAATGTTCACATTTCAGACATTTTAGGCTAGCTTGTTTTCTCTTAGGTCAACCCCATGGGGCTATAGGTAGCAAGCACCTACTGACGACAGTTACAAGCTTGCCTAATTGTGCTTGATATCTGGTTAAGAAATATTATATTCTCACTGCATTCTCTTAACTTAAATACAAATGACTTTCATTCTTTTCTGACTTGCCCTATAATTTAGCTATCAATATCCAAAGATTATTAGAAAGTTTGGCTATAATAATTTACAGTTTTAGACTTGTCTGTTTTGCTACTTAACTTGTATGTCTCACCTTTCAGACATTTTAGGCTAGCTTATGTTCTGTAAGGTCAAACCCCCAGGGGCTATAGGAAGCAAGCACTTACTGACGACAGTTACAAGCTTGCCTAATTGTACTTAAAATCCTGTTAAGAAAAATTGTTTTGATAACATGTTTTTGCCATAAATGCTAATGACTTTCATTCTTTTGTGACATGCCTAAATGCATATGTACTCAAAATTGACAGTATTTTCTCAAATGTCACAAACCCGACACATTACGCTGATACATTGACTCAGGGTTGGCAGTTAAATAGAGCTTAATTGTTTGAGGGGTAGGTGTTATCATAGAGTTTGTTTTACATTCTAGTGCAGGATGCCCATTGTTGTAGTCCTTGTTGAGATTTCCCTTGGTTTGTACAGGTGGTCTAGCTGCAACTGTTTATTTTACTATCACTGGGACTGAATATAAGGCCCCAGCTTGTTTCCACTTCAGTTATACACTGGCGGGTGGTTTAACTATGATAAGCTGTCCAGCTAGAAAGGGTACATATTGGTTAAGGGGTAAGTCAAATTGTTCTTATCTGAACCTGTACTATACAAATTTAGTAATTATGGTTTGTTTGACAGGTATTCTTCTTTCATAATGAAGCTCTGCATTTATAAGCAAAACTTCACATATTTAGCTAATTCATCATTTGCCACGTTCATATTTATTCTTTATTATGTGGGTTGTCTTTGCTGAATATTTAGCTTAGACAAGGAGCCGCTACTCAGAGAGACATGTCAGGTAAAAGGCTCCGAAACATGTTGAGTAGTTATCCGCTGAAGACCTTTTACTCTATTTGGGCTGATGCAGCCTATGTCAAAATTTTACAGAGGAACGTGTGCAATATGGACAATAGTAATTCCATATGTATATAGGTTAGACAGGGACATGTTAGCTTATGGAGAGTAAAGAGTTTGGACTGCGGAATAGGGTATTGACTACTAGGAAGTGGTTCTGGGCAAAAAGACACAAATACAATATAATTGCTGAAAGCACACCAAACTATCATTCATGAAATTGGAGTACCAAATGCCAAGGGAATCTTGCCTTGGCTTATTTCTATGGTGGAACACAACATGAAAATAGCAGAAATGCAAGTATGAATACGGAAAAAATATTAAGTTGCTTTGCACAGGTGTGTAGCTGAAATCCTTTAATTATTTATGAATTAAAATATCGGTCAATAATTGAATAAATTATTATATGAAAAAATATAAGCACCAAAGGCGCAATTTTTATAAATGCAGGGACCTGCGCTATATATATATATATATATATATATATATATATATATATATATATATATATATATATATATATATATATATATATATATATATATATATATATATATATGTATATATATATAAATTGCAGGTCCCTGATAACACTAAGATACTGAAACTATACATATATAAAGCGGTCCCCCTCCAGTAGCAGTTCTCCCATCTCATGCATTAAGAATGATTTCACCTTATTTTTGAAAATGTTCTTACATTTACTCTCTTTGATATACCCTGGCAGGTTCTGCATTAGAATAGGTATAATCATGGTACAGTAGTACCTGCAATTACCGACCCCAGTCCCCACCTAGTCAAAACGACCAGATTTCCTTGGCACTGGCGCTTTTGCACTGTTAAATGACCTGACGCGCAAGACCACGATGCTGTCTAATTGCAGCAGAAAATTTACATTCCCTGGTTCATTTTCTCAATAAACTTCTTCACATGAAAACCACTTATTTTGGCTAAATTCTGTAGCATGTTTCAAGAACTGTGATGCAAAATTTCGCATTTGATAATTTTTTTACATTTTTTGCTCGTAGATCGAATATGGTGCCTCCCAGTTGCAAGAAATTTGATTCCAGTCGACATTTGTGTGTTCAAGATATTTTCATTGCCAAGGATGGATTATTGATTATGCTTAAATGGTCAAAGATCAGTCAATTTGGTCAACGTGCTGTGTTCATTCCTGTGCAAAGAATAACTGGTTCAATTTTGTGTCCTTGTGGGGCATATGTCAGATTACGTGATTCAGTTGTGGCCTCGTTTTTAGATCCTGCCTTTATTTTTTCCATTCCTCCCCAAAAATGTATAACTGAATATACTTTTGTTTCAGTTTTAAGACAGATGTTGAGTAAAGCAGGTTACAATCCCATGAATTTTACGGGACATAGTTTTAGAAGAGGTGGGGCCACAGTTGCATTCAAACCAGGAGTATCAGGTGAACTTGTGAAACTGCCAGGTGATTGGAATTCTGATGTGTATTCCAGATATTTGGATTTTTCTCTCAGAAAGTGAAAGTAGGGTTGGCAATGAAGGAAGCTATTTTACATAATACAAGCTGAGATAGTTTTTTTGTGAGTTGTATGCTCATTGCATTTATGGAAGAATCAGATTTACAGTATGATTGCAATATTTGTTTTTGTTCATCATCTTTGTTATAATATGTGGAATGTGATATGTTGTTATTTGAAAAGTTTGAATTTACATTGGGGTTGTGATATGATTATCGTGACGCTGTGTACATATATTTTTTGTTTCTTTATAGAGAATGGTCATGGATATACAGTGGCATTGTGAATTTGCAGCATGACATAATTTAATAAATGCTACCACATGTATGTTTTGCTTATATTTTGATACTAAACAAATTTGGTTGATTTTTTTCAGTAGTTTGTTTTAATTTTTTGGCCGAATTTTTTGGCGGGTGACAGGATTGTTTTCATTGCATGATAATCAAGATGATTTCACCTGTCATATTAAATTTCTCTATTTTTTTTTCATGGCCAAAAGAATAAATTATTTACTTTTGTTATCTTTGTGTTTGTTCATCCATTTTCTGGCAAGCTATTTACTACAGAGTTTATTCACAGCCATCATGGAGTTATGCTTACAATTGTTGAATTTTGTGTTTCAAAATAATTTAATGGAAGCAACACGATCTTGAAGCATGAACTGTCTAGACATTGAATTAATATTCATGACACTGCAGTACTTCCACTTTTTCTCCTAGCAACTTCATAAGTACTTCTGTATGTAAGATATGAGTTTAGTGGTTATTTACATGCATGATGATGTTATTTTGAGGTCATATGATTAATATTTTGAGAAACCCAGTAGAACGCGTAGTCTTGGTTGCGCAATAGAAACTTCTCGTCCGAGGTTTCTAGTCCAGGTGAATTATGAATCAGTACCCGCGCCTCACCATGCCGCGCGGCGTATTTTGGACAAGGTCAAGGGGGGGGGGGATGCATGCCTTTTTAATTTCTCTTCATCCATAGCACCATACATCCATTCTACAGACTATACTTGTCTTCTGCATATAGCATCGCGGCGGTATCTCCAACGAAATAATATCTCTGCCCACTATCACACATCCTCTTGAATACTTTTGTGAGTGGGTTTTTTTTCTTCTTTTTATAAATACAACTATTGCAGTGATAACACAGAGCTATTCCTGTTGCATATATTGTCAAGGAATGATAGACGTGTTTGTCTGTTTCCAAAGCTGAAGGAATTCAACCAACGAATGGTTGACACTTTATGCCCTAATTTGTGATTTTATCAATGGCAATATGCAGGCAGCGCGTGTAAAAAGGGAGACAATTCCTCGAAGAGCAACCTCGTTTGATTTTAAGGTAATATATTTCTGAATCAGATCAAGGAGCTCATACAAAAACTGTATCGCAAAAATTGATGTCCTTACCTTTCCACGAGACATAGGTTTTAAAGGTGTTTCCTCATGAGCTATCATGCATAAAAAGCGTCAATGCTGTTCAGCGTATAGATCGGAAGTTGGAAAGCCATGAAATAGAGTATATATACTCGCCGACCAATGAACCTGCGGTCCAAATCCCCGAACATCGTTAGTCGCTATCTATCTACCCATGGAGGCACCTTAGACAAAATGTTACAAACATGTTGTTGAATCACATGATTCGATTTCAGGAACTGGCATTAGAGTTCCCGAAACCTGTCTGGTTTCGATGTCTGGTTTCGATGTCTTTTTTTTTTTTTTTTTTTTTTTTTGTTGTTGTTGTTGTTTTTGTTTGCTCTGCTGACTTTGCTGACTTTTCTGTCAGCAGTGCTTATAGAATCCGTTTGCGTCCGTTGTATGCCCATCCGTCTGTCGTTAGACTTTTTACATTTTCGTCTTCTCAAAAACCACTGCATGGAATCTTTTGAATTTGCACATGAAACGTTCCCAGGTTGACCTCTATGAAGGTCGCGAAAGAGATGATGATGCAATAATTTTGCAATTTTTTTATGAATTTTTTAATTTAGTTTTTGGGGAAAAAAAGTCTTCATCTCAAGAACCACCATGCCAATTGCTTTCATATTGCATATAGGGTCACCTGGGGTCAACTTATTCTTATTTTTGCCACCAAGTGGCGCTGCAATTTTTTTCTACTTTTTAATGAATTTTTGTGTTAAGGTTATTTTTGACTTTTTCTCCAGAACAGCGAAAAGGAATTGCGCGTAATTTTATCAGAATGTAGTTGGCCTTTAGACAATAAAATTTTGCGAAAATAGTGTGGATATGTTAATTTTTGATAAGGTTACGGGATATCAAACTCTGCGACTAAGTGAGTGTTGCAACTGTATATATATATATGGCAATACAGTGCATATATTCCACTATTGTATTTGCATTGTCGACTTCTTCTCAAAAACAGCTACATGAAATGTTTCAACATGAATGTTGCCCAGGTGGACCTCAACCAAGTATGTAAAGGAGATGATGATGCAATAATTTCGATTCTTTATGATTTTTTTGATTTTTGATTTTTTTTAATTAAAAATTTCCTTGTCTCAAGAACTACCTGGCCAATTGCTTTAATATGCACATACGGTCACCTGGGGTCAACTTGTTCTTATTTTGGCCACCAAGTGGCGCTGCAATTTTTTTCCCAACAATTTTTAATGAATTTTTGTGTGTTAAGGCTATTTTCGACGTTTTCTCCAGAACAGCTGAACAGAATTGCTTGCAATTTTACTTGGGATATATTTGGACTTTAGACGATACAGGTTTGCGAAAATAATATGGATATGTTAATTTTTGACAAAGCTATGGGATATCAAACTTTGCGATTGTAAGTGAGTGATGCCACTGCATAATTATGTATATAACAATGCCAATTCAGTGCATATATGGCACTATTGTATTTACATTTTCGACTTCCAGCCACATGGAATGTTTTGATTTTTCACATGGATCTTGCCCAGATGGACTTCTACCAAGTTTGCAAAGGAGATGATGCTGCAATGTTTTTTTATTTTTGATGATTTTTTAAATTTGTTTTTTCTCAAGAACTACCTGGCCAGTTGCTTTGAAGTCAGGAGTGAAATTTGTTTCTTCACATTGGTATTGGAAGAGAAATGCTAATGCTTTGGAAAGTCTGAAATCTCTTTGCTGTCATTGTTGGGTTTGGAATTAATGAATATGGATCATGTTTTTCCGTACTATTTGATATTGCACAAAGGGTCACCTGGGGTCATCTAGTTCTTATTTTGGCAACAAGGTGGCGCTGCAATTTTTAATTTTATTTATTGATTTTTTTTCATGGGTGAGGGGGGGGGGGGGCAAAAGCCCATTTGGGGGTGAACCTGGAACCGGCGGATAGTCGTTTTTCTTTGCAGCTTCTGGTAGAACAGGTAGTCCCATTCCAGAATCTAGTGGATTACCGTGCGTCACGGTTGAGCATTTCGAGGAATATTAATGTGGCCATTACTGAAATTATTAATTTTTGTAGCAATATCTCTAGAACTCAGCAAGCTGGCAAGATGAAATTTGTGTATACTTGTGTCTTAAATGGGACTACCTGGGCTACCAGAATCTGCAAAGAAATTAACTTTATCCGCTGGATCCAGGTTCCGCCTCATGACACCCGCCCACCCCGACTACTATTGGACCTCACCAATCCAATAACCTATACGAAATGCTTGAAAATTGTGGTTGAGGTTGAGAGCGTGCCTTCATTATATAGTTTCCCCGGAAAACAAAAATAAAAAAAAAATCTTGCGGTATCGAAACCTTGCTTGTGTTGTAAGGCAAGGGAACGTGTTCGATACTTTACACAGTTGATAACAAGGGGACCTAACCATTCTTTCCCAACACATTTTTAGCCGAAAATGCGCGCGGCGCCTCATGGTGTGGCGTGGGCAGCGGTCAAATAATTGTCCTCAACATGGAACTTCCGACCGAAAATGCTATTGCGCAACCCAGACCACACATTCTACTGGCATTTCTTTGTGTTCTGTTTGAGAGTATAACAACAGCTGTTTTTTCAGAACGATTCCGTAATCTAACAATCGGCCAGCTCATTTATTATCCACGACGTTTGTCAAAATCTGACTAATGTAGGCCTAGGCTACTTACTATGATGTATATATATATATATATATATATATATATATATATATATATATATATATATATATATATATATATATATATATATTTATATATATATATATATATATATATATCATAACATATACAGTAGTGTCTTCTATGCAAGACCAGCCCAGAGTGGCCACATGTAACAGGTGGTTTTGTATAGCGTATTTTTTTCAACTAAACCGAAATTGGTAGACTACTGTTATTAAACAGGTAATAATTATGCCATTGTATGTTTTTTATGGCATTGTAGAGTAACCTGTACCGGATATCGGTATTTCCATAATTACAAATGCAATAAATCATTGATAAAACTTTGTTGTGCTGGGCTTTGTGACGGTGTCACAGTTACGCTCACGAGGTCCAGTACTTGCCAAGTTAATATATTGTCCCCCATGGAAGGCCAGTCATTGACTAAACGAGTTTATGAGTATAAAAATGTTCAATTATTATTATTATTATTATTACTATCATTATAATAATACTTTATTAACCCCGAGATTCGGGGGAATTAAAATATCCATTAAAATATATATCAGGATAACTGAGATATACAATATACCAATACATACAAAATCATATTAAAGATGTCACGCAAGAAAGTAAAAACCAAAGGGTGGAACATCCGCCAGTCTCCCGTTCACTCATACCCATGAGGCACGAGCCAACAGGGAGACCAGCAGGTGCACACAACTACAAAACAAGAGGACTATGACAGTCCTGTGCTTCGCTGACCCTTCATGAACAAACAGGAGTGATCAATGCCACTTAGTAAACAGCATTCTTTGACCCTTCCACAAGGAACATTTTCACCACGTTTCAGTATGATCTGAATAACGGTTTTGAGAAGATGTCGAAAATAGCGAAAACACACAATAATTCATTAAAAAAATTAGAGCGCCACTTCATGAACAAATTAAGTTTTGGGATTACCCGGAGTGTCCTCATGCAATTTCGAACCAATTGGCCAAGTGATTTTAGAGATTTTTTGCCTAAAAAAATCAGGTGGTGCTTGACAAGGTAAGAACTAGGGGTCTCCAGGAGTGTCCATGTGTGATATCAAAACAATCGGGCGAGCGGTTTTGGAGAAGATTTTAGAAGATTTGCAGCTTAATCTGAGTGGCGGTTCTGGAGAAGAAGTCGAAAATAGCGAAAACACACAAAAATCATAAACAAGAGGATTTAATAGTCCTATGCTCAACTGACCCTTCATGAACAAACTGTAGTGCTCAATGCTACCTAGTGCACAGGTTTCTTTGACCCTACCACTAGGAACATTTCCACCAAGTGTCAGCATGATCTGAATGACGGTTTGGAGCAAATGTCGAAGATAGCAAAAACACACATAAATCATTATAAAAAGTTGCTGGGTTTTTTTTAAATCAGAGCTCCATCACCTAAACAAATTAGGATCTAGGGGTACCCAGAAGTGTCCAATCCTAAGCAATTGGCCAAGTGGTTTCAGAGAAGATTTTTTTACGATTTTGCCAAATATCAGGTGGTACTGAACAAATTAAGAAGTATGTGTCTCTAGGAGTGTCCCTGTGTGAAATCAAAGCAATCGGGTGAGCAGTTTTAGAGAAGATTTTTTACGATTTGCAGCTGAATCTGAGTGATGGTTCTGGAGAAGAAGTCAAAATTAGCGAAAACACAGACCAAAAAAAAAAAAAAATCATGAAAAATAGAATATGATTGCAGCGCCACCCAATGAAAAAAATTTAGGACTATGAGTCTCTAGGAGTGTCCCTGTGGGATATCAAAGCAATTGGGTGAGCGGTGTTGGAGACTATTTTTTAAGATCCCCCCCCCCCCCCAACAAATTTGTAGAAAAATCCAAAAGTCACTGGAGCACAACCATTTGAACAAACCTGGTCGAGACCCATCCAATGTACATTGCCACCAAATTTGAGGTCAATCTGGATAAAAGTTTCGGAGAGGTCGATATTATGAATTAGCATTAGAAGGCGCATTGACTTACATAGGAAAGGTGCATTTATTGATAAGTACCCGAATTGAAAAAAAAAAGTTAAAAATCAGGAATCCACAGCAGTGCCATAAAGTGAACAACTCTGTTTGACCCTTCCACAAGGAACATATCCACAAAGTTGTACGTAGTAATCAAAAGGAAAGCTGCATTTACCGATAAGTATCCGAATTTGAAAAAAAAAAAACTGTTAAAATGCACAGCAGTGCCACCTTGTGAAACCCATTTCTGACCCTTCTACAAGGAACTTATTCACAAACTTTCACCTTTATCCGAGTGACGGGTCTGGAGAAGAAGTCAAAAATAGCAAAACACGCAAAAAATCATTAAAAAATTGGAAAAATCACAGCGCCACCCAGGGAAAAAATTAGGAACTAGGAGTCCCTAGGAGTGTTCCTGTGTGATATAAAAGCAATTAGGTGCACGGTTTTAGAGTAGAAGATTTAAAAAAATTTGTTCCTCCAAAAGAACAAAGGTTATTATCATAAAAAATATAAAAATTCACTGGAGCGTAAAAGATGGCAGAGACCCACCCAAGGCATACTAAGTTTGAAATGGATCTGGCTGTCGTTTTATTTTAGAAGAAGTCTAAAGTGGAAATGTTGACGGACGACGCACGGACATCGGACGGAAAACCATAAGATAAGCTCAGCTGAGCTTAAAATTTAAATTAAAAAAAAAGTAAAAGGAGCAGAATCGTAGCATCACCTGGTGAGTAAATAAAGGTGTAGGGATCATCGGAAGTGTCCCTATGCAACTTCGAAGCATGCAAGCAATTGGCGACACGGTTTCCGTGAAAAAAAAATGCCAAAAAGGAGCAAAAAATGTAAACAAGATAAAAATTCCTCGAGAGTAATCATTTGGGCAAACATGGAATAAACCTCCCATGGTATATCCCCACCAGGTTTTAAGTGATTCTAGCTGAAGGTTTTGGAGAAGCCGAAAATATGAATTCCTTTTGTAATTCCCATTGACAAACATAATAGTCAACAGATATGTATAAATAAAGTGACAAGTATCGATATTAAAAAAAGTTCAAAATCAGGAATAAAGAACATGACCACCTAGTGGACAACTGTGTTTGACCCTTCCACAAGGCATATTTCCAGTAAACTTCAGAACAATTTAAGTGACTAGTTTGAAGAAGCTGGAAATAGTAAAACCTCACAAAAATCCGTTTAAAAAGTATAAAAAACGCAGTGCCACTAGTTCAACTAATTAAAAGGGTCCTCAGAAGTGTGCCTATCCAATTTCGAAGCAATTGGCAAAGTAGTTTCAGAGTAGATGATTTTTAAAAGAATTTCTCAAAACATGAACCCCCAAAATCCTTTTAAAAATCTAAATATCACTGGAGCATGACCCTTCAAACAAATGTGGTTGAAACCGATCAAAAGTACATCTTCGCCACGTTGGAAGTGCACGATTTTTGACAAGTCGAAAATGTGAATTGAGGACGGACGGATGATGGGCCAATCTATAACCTCAGCTGATTGACAAGTCATAGTAGCTGAAAAGAAAAGTGATGAGCCTGTTCTCGGCTGACCTTCAACTTACAGGAAGTCCTACCCTGGTCTAGGGGTACTCAGAAGTGTTTCATCGCAATTTTAAAGCAACTAGCAATGCGGTTTAAAGAGAAAAAGATATTTTATGATTTTGCCATTTAAAAGGGGAAACTATTATTAAAATCTAAAAGCTAGTGATGTTTTCGAGGAAGTCGACAATGTAAACGACCATTGTAATTCCCATTGACTTAGACTGTAACCAACAGTAATACATGCATTAGTTGACAAAAACTCAAATTGAAAATTTTGTCAAGGGTCAATAGCATCACCACCTAGTCAACAATTTTGCTTCTCCCTTCCAGGAGGTAGAATTCCACCAAGGTTCAGAACAATTTTAGGGACACTTCTGGAGAAGTAGAAAATAGCAGAAAAAAACCCCCACAAACTTGCAAAAAAGGAAAAAGAAAAAAAGCAGTGCAACCCGCTGAACAAATTCAGATTTACGAATCCCAAGAGGTGTCCCGTCGCAATTTCAAAGCAAGCGGCCAAGCAATTTTAGAGAAAATGATATTTTAAAGATTTTGCCCCCCCCCCCCCCCCGCAAGGGCGGATGAGAATGGAAGGTAACACAAGAGTATTTACGTGATTGATCACATATATGCATGTCAAAGGATGTAATTGGTGAGTGGCATACCCCACCATCTATTCTCTCGGTGACGGCTTGTTCTTTCCATTAATTCTCTTGTGGCTCTGCTGTGCCAAATAGTATGGCACATGCTATCACAATGTACAATTTAAGTCATAAGAAAAGAGGAAGATATGCTTTGTATGTAAATAATGATAAGATACTGGGGTAACAGAAGAGCACATTGTACTCGTTGCCTTTTCGAATTTTTTTGAGGACTTTAAGTAAAATGGTCCTACCTATAATTAAGCCTGATTTTTACATTTCAAGTTTCACATTGTAACATTTATTACCTGTCTAGGAGCAGAGAAGCATTATCTTAGTATGGAAAAATTAATTTAATGTAAATTTGGTGTGGTGAAAACAATACAGATATGATAGTTTGCTAACAAGCAATAGCAGATGGCACTAAAATGAACTATTTTGCCGAAAAAAAGGTGATGTATAAAGATGCCGTTTATATGGCAACCAAACACAGGTAACTGAGGACAACAGGGCAAAATAAATTTAGGGGACCCTAAAGATAAATAAAAATCATGCAGTAGCTTTCTGTACGGTAGGGTAATTAAATTCTCCAAAATGGGTCTCTGGTTGCTCGCCTATTATAAATACCTTACCTTGCCCGTCACATTCTGGTCTTAGTAAGGATATATTTCAGTGCAGCTTTGCAATAGAAACATTCATAAAGGCAGGTTGAATTTTTAAAGTGTCACACACGCATGCATACCCACATTTCCCTTTCTCTGGTGATAATATGCATATGCTTACATGTATAAAACTAAAGACTTATGTAGGCCTACTACATATATTACCTGCTTCAGTGCTATTTCCACACTTGCCAAAATTCCAGGTTCCAAAATCAGAAGGTTAAGCAATGGAATGCAAGGACTGAGCGGGGTGGAGAGGGGGGAGAGGTTTTTTGAGAGAACGGACCTCCCTCTCAAGATAGAGAGTTTTTCATAAATTATACTTCATATGTGTATTCTGACGATACTTTTTTGTAAAAATTTCAAGATTTAAATAGTAACTGATAGTTTGCCTTTCTATTGTTAATAAATAGCACGATTAAATTATACTGAAATACAACAGACAAGCACACTGTCAGATCAGGTGATCCATTCATTCATACGGCATTGAGACTGGCACAAAACTATGTCTCAGTGGCAGTTGTCACAGAAACGATATTTGTGACAGTTTGCATTTGATCTGATAATGTGTGAACATTATTTTTTCTCTTCTTTTATTTATTTATTTATTTATTTATTTATTTATTTATTTATTTATTTATTCATTTATTTATTTATTTATTTATTCATTCATTCATTCATTCATTCATTCATTCATTCATTATTTTATTTTATTTTATTTATTTTATTGTAATTTTTTTTTTTTTTTTTTGGAAAATGGCATGAGAGTTATAATTGTGGTAGGTGGTGGTCGTGTTCCAAAACTGGCAGTCTACTGCATGATTCGGTACAAATGGCAAGTATTCTATTCCATAGATGCCAACAGTTAGTGTCATTTTAGGAACAAATAGCCAAGACAATCAGTGGCACATCAGAATAATTAACAAAGAACATAGCAGTGAATTAATGCTTAATTTTGATTAGGCCACACACTGTCAATTGGTCAAGATATAGATTAGGTAATAAGGAACACAGACATATATGGTTTTACCACAGCCATGAGAATATGTTAACTTTATTGAAGCAAATGCGAGTTGAATGTTGACACGGTGAGTGGGACGCCTTGTGTATTATTATGTGCACAATGGAATGCGCACAGCACACACAGACGTTTCAGTTTGCCTGTGGTTTGAACAACCCGTCCTCAGCTGACCTTGGATTTCAACCCGTAACAGATCCCACCCTGGCCTGGGGGTATGAAGAAGTGTTGCTGTGCAGTTTCGGATCATTTGGCCAAGCGGTTTTAGAGAGAAAGAATCATTGTGAACAATGAAAACAAACATCTCCAAACATCAGTGCATGGAGTGCGACCATTTGAATCATGGAGCTACTGTAGTTGCTCCATGATTTGAACATATTTCGCAGAGACCACCCAAGATACTTTCCCGCCACATTGGATGTAAATATACCTGACAGTTTTGAAATGTAGAAAAACGAATTACCATTGCAAGCTTCATCGGCTTACATAATAATCAATAGGAATGTTTGCATTAACTCACAAGTGTCAAAATTCGACAAAAATGTTAAAAACCAGGGATCCACAGCAACATCACCATGGGAACAAGTTTGTTTGACCATTCTACATTGTTTATTTTCAACAAGTGTTAGCACAATCTGAGTGACGGGTTTTAGGGAGGTCAAAAGTAGCAAAAACACATAAAAATAAAATGAGAAAGTTGAAAAAATGCAGTACTACTTGTTCAATAAATTAAAGTTTTTAAAGCAACCACCCCCTCAAAAAAAATCATCATTATTTTTTTTACTCCAACAATCAAACGGGCGTGACCGGTTTAAAATGGTAGTAACTCTCCAAAAATACATGCCTAGCAAGTTTGCACTGGCTGTGCATGGCCAACGTTTTGGAGAAGTAGAAAATGTAAATTCCAGTTGCAATGCCTTTGACTTTCACTTCCAAATCCAAATAAATATTTAATTATTCACGTATTATTTACCCATTCACCATATGCATGTCTTACCATTCATAACATCAGATAGAAAACGGCATGGGTCTCTTAATTGCTTTGGTGCGCTATCTACCGCCTGGATTTTAATTAAAAGTACAAACAAGACAGCTGTGTCAACAACCCATGCTCAGCTGACCTGGACATTCATCACACTTGCAGCTTTGTGAACTTGGGATAGGATCAAGGTCACCTATGTACTGAGGAAGAATGACCTTTATAGAAGAACACATACATGTGCAACATCAAGGTCCCAGTTCAAGTAGTTCTCAAGCTATAGTTTAGAATAAAATTTATGTATGTCGCACTGTGACCCCAGAAGCGAGGCCAAGGTCACCCGTGTACTCTCTAAGCATGAACTGCACGGAGAAACAGTAACATGTGCAACATCAAGGTCCTAACTAACAACAGATCTCAAGTTATCAAGCGAACAGTAAATTTCGTGTCACTTCCCCAGTGAACTGGGGAAAGAGGTCGAGGTCCAAACATCAGTGGAGCATGACCATTTGCATCAAATAGGTAAACACTTATAAAAGGGACACCCCTACCATGTTTGACACAAATCTGGCCGAAAGTATTTAAGTTATAACCATTACAAGAAATTCACACGTTAAACTTTCCTATTAAAACTTTATAAAAGGTTTTTGTAAAAAATCATAAAAAAAAATCCAAAAATCACTGGAGCGTAACCATTTGAATAACCCTGGTAGAGACCCACCCAAGGTACATTGCCAACACGTTTGAAGTAAATCTGACGGACAGTTTCTTCAAAGAAGTCCAAAATGTGAATTACCATTAGAATGCTCATTGATTTGCAAGGTATTAAAGCAATTGAAAAGGTGCATTTACCGATAAGTGCCAGAATTGGAAAAAAATCGTTAAAAATCAGGAATCCATAGCAGTGCTACCTAGTGAACATCTTTGCTTAACCCTTTCACAAGGATCATATCCACAAAGTTTCAACTTAATCTGAGAGACGGTTCTGGAGAAGTGACAAGTAACGAAAACACACAAAAAGTCATGAAAAAAAATGCAGCACCACCTGGTAAACAAATTAAGAACTGAGAGTCCCTAGGAGTGTTCTTATGTAATATCAAAGCAATTCGGTAAGCGGTTGTGGAAAAGAAAAAAATTTGTAAGATTTGTCCAACCCCCCCCCCAAAAAAAACACAATCAAAAACAAAAAGACATAAAAAATAAAAAAAAACTGGAACGTGACCATTTGAACAGGCCTGATAGAAACTCACCCAATGTACATTGCCACCAAGTTTGAAGTCAATCTACATGAGGGTTTTGGAGAAGTAGAAAATGTGAATTAGCAGTAGAATGCCCATTGATTTACATAGTTATAAATAGGAAAGCAACATTGACAGACAAGTACCCAAATTGGAAAAAAAAAACGTTAAAAATCAGGAATCCACAGAAGTGCCACCTAGTGAACAGTTTTTGTTTGAGCCTTCCACAAGAAACAGATGCACCAAGTTTCAGCTTAATCTGAGTGGCGTTTCTGAAGAAGTGAACAATAGCAAAAACACACAAGAAAGAAAAATAAAAAAAAAATTAAAAGGATTTCCCCCAAGAGAACAAAAATATTCATAAAAAAATCCAAAAATCACTAGAGGGTGACCATTTGAACAATTTGGTTGAGACCAACCCAAGGCACATCCCGACCAAGTGTGAAGTGAATCTGGCTGACGGTTTGGGAAAAGAAGTCGAAAATGTGAATTGTGGACAGACGACGGACCCTCACAAAAGCTCAGCTGACTGACAAGTCAGCTGAGATAAAAAAAAAAGCACCCATGCATAATTACGCCACAAGGTCACAACTTATATTAAAACACCCATTTACACCATTTTATTAATGTCCGAGGTCCGTACAGGGGGATGCCTTGATATGTAAAAGTGGGGACCCTAGCTATGATATATGATATAAGCCAAAATCTTACCCATGATGTGTAAAACTCACTTCTACTAATATCTAAAAAATAAGATCCTGCTATGTGATATCAAAAATGCCAAATCTCGCTCTTTATATTCTTGTTAAACTATCAAATATAAAAGGTATAGTGATAACGTTAAACCTGCTTTCAAAGACCATCCTTATAAATGACCAAACTCTGGTATATTGAGATGTGGTCTGTCATATTAGGTATAAATGAAATGCCAATTACCGTCTGAAGTGCCTTGAAAAGTCCGTCTTTCAAGGCAGTTAGTCTCACATGGATAAAAATTACATATATCTACACTGCTGCAGATATAAAAGAGCAGCAATGGATCGTAAGCTAAGAAAGCCGCTCTGTTATCTATATCCAACTTTTAAGAAGATGGAACCTGGAGAAACAGGTATTGCATTGATACACATTGAAGCGAGTTTTCAAGACTTGGACAAGAGCAAATCACTGTTCAGAAATATGTACTTGACATTTTCGTTGATATCTATTGATAACAAAAAATACGTTGTTTCCCGACTCCAGACCAGTTTGGGTGGATTTTTTTTTTATTGAAATTGGAACTATCTTAATGGTTGAAAAAAAAGCAGTTAAACTGGAATTATAGTATATATTTTACATGACGGTACAAACTGTAGCATTCCTTTGTTCCGGAGCTGCGCGTGGTCGAATCCCAACAATGAAAAATGAAACAATAAAATACCTTTCTTTTCATTTATTTTGTTAATCAATTATCGAAGCAAACTGCCTTCTTCAGAAATAACTTGAATTCTCATACCATTTTTTCACCCAGACGTAAGGCTGTGTGCCTACCTCGGAGTGGATCTGCTACAATTCATAAACAAAAGGAAAACCCAAGCTGACATATGCCTACAAGGGTTCTAAAATCTCAGTTTTCCACATTTGCATTCGACTTAAATAACATGTTGGTCAATTTCTCATTTGATCATATGTATTTTCGACCATGATGTTTTTCGTCTTCACTGATTTAAGGACGAAGTTTGTTTCGGCGATGCGGTGTTTGACCAAAATTCTACTAGATCCACGCTTTAAATGTGCGACATGCATTTCCCCCAAAAAATACATTTATTAACTTGCAGATGTGGCATTTTGCATCGCACTTAATCTCTGTAGCAGCCAGCAGTACAATCGCTGGGACCATAATTACACAGTCATATAAATGGTTGAAACAGTAGACACAAAAAATTGTTCTTTGGCACACTGAATTTGCCGAAGGCAATAAATGATTTTTTGTTGGCTGCAGGCTGTGATCCGGAAAATCTGTCAGTTTCGGTTTCAGAAATAGTTTCTTGGAATATGATCAGACATTTTTTCGACAAGTCACACAGTTATGTGCATTGTCCAGGGCTTGAAATTATAATTTTTACCCACCGGCCGAAACAACAAAACCAGCAAGGGTTTAATTTGTTCTCATAAAACATTTAGTGTAACTACCAGCTAATTGTAAAACATCACCAGCCAACAGCAAAATTACCAGCATTTGATTGATGGCTGTTGCATGGCGGAGGCATATCCAAGGAAATAATATCTCTGCATAAACACTATCAGACAACCTCTTGAATACGTGTGTGAGCGGTTTTTTTAAATGCAATTATATTGTAGTGATAAGACAGAGCTATTCTTGTTGCGTATATTTTCGAGGCATGATGGACGTTTGTCTGTTCCCAAGCTGAACGGAATTCAACCAACGAATGATTGACACCTTTCTGTGATCTTAATGGCTACATGCATACGCGTACAAAAAGGCAGACAATTGCTCAAAGAACAGTCTCGTATGAATCTACAGTAATGTAATATATTTCTGATTCGGATCAAGGAGCTAATGCAAAAATTTTATTGCAAAAATTGATGTCCTTACTTTTTCACAAGAAATGAGTTCTATAGGCGTTTCCGCGGGAGCAAACATGCATCAAAAACGTCAATGTTGCTTGACCTATAGATTGGAAGTTGGGACGCCATGTAAAAGAGTATACTCACCAGCCAATGTTTGCGGACCAAATCCCCGAACATCGTTAGCCCCTATCTGTCTTTACAGATGGAGGCAAGTTAGACAAAATGTTACAAACATGTTGATGAATCACATGATTCAACTTCCGGAACTGGCATAAGAGTTCCCGAAACCTGTCTGGTTTCGGTCTCTGGCAAATTTTATGCGTCTGGGGTTTTTTTTTTTTTTTTTTTTCTTTTTTAGTTTGTTTTTGTTTTCACATGGAGGTATAAGAGGACAGGAGAAACCTCGTCAAAAATTTTATGGTCCCTCATGTAATGTCACATTACACGCTAATTATGACCAAAGGTACATAAAGGGGTAAAGGCGATGACACAATTATCACTTGATGCTGATAAGAGTCTGTGAAGCACTCCGTTTTTCCGCCTCAGTCAGTCGCACCGCAGCAGCCGATAATTACATCCGGGAACTCCCAGTAGCATCTGCTGGATCTATTATTACACTTGGGAGCTCTCGAGCGTGGAGGCTGTGAACGGCACCCAAGTTCGCCATTTACGCATGTGCCGATTTGATATCCGGTTTGCCAGCGAAGAGCTTTCTGGCGGTATTTTTAAAGTTTCTGTGTTCCAATTTTTGGCGAAAATATGGCAAAATGAAGACCTAGATGCGATACCAAGCGAATAAACACTAGATATGGAAGGTAAGTTCTCACCTCATACAAAAAGTTAAAGTTAAGATATTTCCTAAAGTTTCCTAACATCGATATTCGCACTGGTAGTCAGTAACATGTGTAGGTATCCAGATCTGGCATTGTAAATAATGACGGATTATGACGGAATCCTGTTTGTGGATATTTTTTTCGCCACTATTTGAGAGATTTGGAGTGGGCGATAAATAGATGAGTTATGAAGTGATAATTCAGATGAATGTTGACATTGTTTCTGAAGTTGCTTTTTCTTTTAACTGTATTACAAGACATCACAAATCAACTGACAAAGCATGGTGGTATAGGAATAAGGTGCCTCCACGTTCAAATGAACTCATTCTTTGTGATGATAATATAGGCCTACATTTTTCATAATTAAAATAGGATTGTGGCATTAATTCCAAGAATATTGTATGCTCAAAATATTAATAATTAATGATATTATGTGGACATGGTTTCATAACTGCAAGGATAAACTGGCCATAAATAATGTCCATTTTGCAAGATTGGAAGAAAACAAGAAAAATAATACTTATTTGAATATAAGGTTAAATAAAATGAATAATAATAAATAAACAATTAACAAATTATCACTATTAACGTGGAGCATGGAGTTATAAGAGGAGTATATGCCATGCTATTAACAATAATATGAATAGTGACAACTCAAATAATAAATATATAAATTAATATGGAAAATAGAGGTTTAAAACGCAAGATTGACCGCCTTCAAGAACAAGTGGCAAGTGCATTTAATAGAGAAGCAGTACCTGTTGGAGAGAAAATGTCCGATTCCTTGGAATCAATCCTTTTCAGAGAAAAGGATAACACTGCGGAGGGCAGCGTCCAGAAATTATTGTGGGATCAACAGAAACTGTATCTCAGTAAAAAGGATAAGCGTCAAATGCGTTGGCATCCAACAATTATTCGGTGGTGCATTGCACTTCAAGCCAAATCCAGCGGTGCCTATGAGCTTGTCAGGGAGTCTGGGTTTCTCTCCTTACCACATTCTAATACGCTGAGGGACTACACCCACTTTACAACATGCCATGCTGGATTTAATGCCACAGTCATAAATAGGATAAAGAAGGACATGTCATTTGACCAGGCATCAGACTTGCAAAAAAATGTATGTCTGATCTTCGATGAAGTGAAAATTCAACAAGGCCTTGTTTATTCCTCTGAGACAGGGGAGCTGATAGGCTTTTGTGACATTGGGGATATTAATCAGGATATTGAAGAGTTGAAAGGTATTAAAGATGAAAGTGATGATCATGAACCGAAAGTGGCAAGTCATGTGATAGCATTCATGGTGCGTGGACTATTTGATTCCCTTCACACAGTTTTTGGCCACTTTCCCTGTATGGGATTCACTAGTAGCCAGATTTTTTGGTCTGCATGGAAGGGAGTTGGGTACCTTGAAAAAGCAAAATTTCATGTCCGTGCAATGACAGCTGATGGAGCGACACCTAACAGAAAATTTTTCAGGATTCATCGAGCTGTTAATGACCTGGCTCCAGTGGTTTACTTTGCTAATAATATGTTCCGTAAAGGTCAGAAGATTTACTTCATATGCGACCCACCCCACCTGGTCAAAACCACCCGGAATAATTGGGAGAACTCTGGTTGGCATAACAAGACCCGGCATATGGAGGTATTCTACAGTTTCAATCTTTTTAAACTAATTGAGTATTTTTAAACTTATTGTCCAAAGTACAAGTATTCTGAAGCTTAAATATGTTGATTGCTTTTCATTTAACATTTAGAGTCGGTAACTCAAAAGGAAGCATGTTAAGCTCATAATATGATGAATGCCTGGCTATGAGTGTTCAAAAATATACTGCCCTGGTTTTACTTTAACAATACTTGCAATAATAAATGTTATAAATTTCTTGTGTATGTATAGATCACACAAACCGTATATGTCAAAAGGTAAATAAATGTATTTTACACTTGCAGTACAATGGTCAACAAATCAGGTGGGAACAACTTGTCTCATTGGTAGAGGGGGACCTTGGTATCCAACATGATGATGCAGTTGCTGAAGTTGGTCGACTGCGAATTTTGAGCAAGATCACCAATGATCATTTAAGACTGACACCTTCTTTGCGCATGAAAGTCAAGTTAGCAGCCCAGGTAATATTGAATATATTGAATTTAAGATACAAATTTTACTGGTACTCAACAAAATCTACATCTGGTACATTGTAATGTGCTATTCCGGGATCAGCCCTCTTCAATATCCAGTTAATAATAATATGACACTTTTATTTCAAAATTCTTTTCCAACAGACTTCTAAAAATTCTTTGTTTGGTCCATTTTCTGCAGGTTCTTAGCTCTACTGTTGCCAATACATTTGAACTGAGTGAGAGACTTGAGCCTACCACCAGGTCTACAAGACTTTTCATCAGGCACATTGACCAGTTTTTTGACTGCTTAAATGTACGTCGCCGTGGCCAAGACCGCGGTGGAAAACCTGCCCTGGCAGAATATACATCCCCAGATGACTGGCGTTTCAAGGTAAATAAAACAATAAGATAAATATGAGAAACACAAGTTTAGACCATATAATTTTTGTAATAAATTAGAACACCTCTAAGTCAAGTTCCAGATGTTTGTACTTCTCCTGACAGAAGACAACAGAAAACTATGGGACCAACATGGGAAAACATTTGCTTCATTACCAAAAGTCTGAAGAAATGTTAAATTTTATGTGTTGTAGTGGCTTGAAGAGAACTTCCTGGGTTTCCTCAATGATTGGGAGACACAAAGTTATGCTCGACCTGGATTGACATTGGATCAGAAGAGACGACTGTGTCTCAGCAGAGAAACGTTGGAAGGTTTCAGGATAACAGGTAGGATTTTTTTTTGAGGGAGGGATGCACAACACAATGTACCATTATTAATGAGACATTTTGTAATATTTTATACTTAATAAAAAATATGTTTTTCTTTGTAGTCCGGTCATTTGTTCAGCTGGGCCGCGAACTACTGACACAATACAGGACCAATGAAGGTAGAGACTCTAGTGTCTTCCTGTTGTCTGCCAAGCTAAATCAGGACCCCCTGGAAATGTATTTCAGCAAGCAGCGAGGATGTGGGGGAAGTAGTGACAATCCAACAGCATACCAGTTCCGTCACAACGATTTGAAAATACTTGTGGCAGGGACAAGGGCTGTTCAAGCATCTAGAAGGGGCAACTGCACAGTGGATACAAATGCAATGGATATTGACAATACTTCTCTTCCTCGCCGCAAACACACACGTCTATTGTAAAAAAAAAAAAAAAAATAGGTAAGTTACCAATGAAGCCTCGAAATACATTACAGTTATTTTATTTTCAAGAAAAGTGTGCAAAATAATGCCATTTCACTTGTCCCACTTGTCCCAGACAAGTGAAAAATGCCACAGAAAGTCAAGTTACTTGTACATACATCAATCACCAGATACAAAATTAACTTCTCTGTAAATCTAATTGACACTTTTACGAAAAAGTCATTGTTCCCTGTAAAGTTTTTCAAAGTGCGGTGTTCACTCTTAATACTAATATTATCCATACATTATTGCACTTTCTTTTGTTTCAGATCTTTCCTGGTTCCCTTTTGGTTTCTGATTTTATTGTTTCTCTGCTGTACAAATGAGTATGCTGTTGTAAAGGCTTTGATTCGCAGTTTGAGGTAATTGTTAATCACAATGGTCAACAGTCTCATTTTGAGAGAGTTCTCTAAGTCGCCACAAACCACCTCCCATGATGTGTGTACTGCCACCTCATCTTGTAATTTGTTTTTCAAGATACTTGTTGTATTGCAATAGGCCAGCTTGTGCAGATTGTCATACTGCAGCACTGGCTTCACCACAGTCTCCATGACATGGAAAAAAGAGTACATATTGTCTGTTACTTTCACAAGCCCTCCCCTGTTTACCAGGTCAACCATAGCCCTTGTGTACATCAGGAAGTTTGTGCTTTGTTTCAGCTTTAATTCCGGACACTCAACTGACGACAACAATGTTTCTTTCAATTTTCCAACATCTTCACTGTTATTTTTTGAAAAGTGCCGTTTCAACTTAAACACAATATATCCTGCAACATAGCGGAGTACAGCTTCTTCTGTCTTGTCCAGCTCAGTTTTCTTGGGCTCTCCTGGCATCATTACAGGGGATAAACTTCTTTTCATTTTCTGCAGGAGCACAGACACTATTTCAGGCAACAGGAATTGAAGTAAGAAAGGTGACTGTTGTAGACACAATCCCATTGCTGATGTCAATTCTCCAAAAATTGTCTCTGTTGTGTCATCACACTGCATGTTATAAAACAGCTGACACATGCTGTCCATCTTTTCAGCTGTCACCTTGCGGTTTGCACATTCAACTGTGGGCCATACAAGCCGGAGCAATTTCCCGATAGCGGAGTCCACACTGGTGAGGAGAGGACCGTTTAAAGCCGCACAAAAAATCTTTACTTCCTCAAAGAACTCGGGGTCTAGTTCCATGCAGTTGCTTTGTAGGAGATGTTGAACTGCACAGATAAGAATTGCATGTGCATGTGACTCAGCTTGTTGAATGCTGTAACTGGAGCTGACTGAAAAAAGATCATGAAGGTTCTCATTTGACTTTGCTGATTTTTTTTAAGTGAAGCTAATGGAATATCATAGAAACTTGTTTTAAAAGACTGTCGCTATGTACTGGCCTACAAGGACATACATGTGAACTGATATGAACAATTGTCAGTTTAATAATGAAATAAATTCTTTGAAATTATCATTATGCTATTTTAATTGTGCCTACATGGAGCTGATACTTGATTATAAAACCGAGTCCATTTGTTGGGCTGTGTTGACAAATACTTGGATATAAATAACTGATTAAATTAAAGTATGGAAAACATGAATCCTTAATTATGCCATACTTGTGAAAGGACTGAACATTAAATATCTGATTTAAGTACCAGAAGAAAAGATTCTACACTCTTACCTGGATGTTCTGTCAGTGCACTTTTGGCATTAAATGATTTTAAAAAATATTATGGACCTATTTACCTATTTTATTTTCAGTAAAAATATCGCAAAATAAAATGCTCACCTTGTGATTCAATTTCCTGCTGACAAACTTCATTGTCATCGGCTCCCTTTTCAATATGACCTGGTGCTTAAAATAGAAGAAAGCATAAATGTTTAACTCTCACAGAGATCCCAGGTAAAATTCTGAAAAAAATGGGAATTATTTTGATAATTTACATGGCACCTGCAATATACCTGTGAATTAAATGCATATACAGATCATACTTTTTAAACTGTTCCGCTGTATTTTATCTCTTTTTTCATTATAAACTGCACTATATGCACACTGTTGACATCTCTGGAATAGAATACTTGTTATTTGTACCGAATCATGTAGTACACTGCCAGTTTTAGAACATGACCACCACCTACCACAATAAATTAATACTCTCATGCCATTTTCAAAAAAGAAAATAATAATAATAATAATAATAATAATAATAATACTAATAATCATCATAATAATAATAACAATAATAATAATAATAAAAAATAATAATAATAAATAAATAAAAATAAATAAAAATAAAATTAAATAAATAAATAAATGAATGAATAAATAAATAAATTAATTAATTAATACAAAATAATGGTCACACATTATCAGATCAAATGCAAACTGTCACAAATATCGTTTCTGTGACAAATGCCACTGAGGCATTGTTTTGTGCCAGTCTTAATGCCGTATGAATGAATGGATCACTTGATCTGACAGTATGTTTCTCTGTTGTATTTCATTATAATTTACTCGTGCTATTTATTAACAATATAGAGGCAAACTATCAGTTACTTCTTAAATCTTGAAATTTTTACAAAAAAAGTATCGTCAGAATACACATATGAAGCATAATTTTTGAAAAACTCTCTAGCTTGAGAGGGAGGCTCGACCTCTGAAAAAGCCTCTCCCCCGCCCCCCCCCCCCTCCACCCCGCTCAATCCTTGCACTTCATTGCTTAACCTTCTGCTTTTGGAACCTGAAATTTTGGCAAGTGTGGAAATAGCGCTAAAGGACGTAATATATGTAGAAGGCCTACATAAGTCTTTAGTTTTATACATGTAAGCAAATGCATATTATCACCAGAGAAAGGGAATGTGTGCGTGCATGCGTATGTGACACTTTAAAAATTCAAGACTGCATTTATGAATGTTTCTTTTGCAAAGATGCACTGAAATTTACATATCCTTACTAAGATCAGAATGGGACGGGCAAGATAAGGTATTGATAAATCTTTATGCAGAATATATACAACATTACTACAGTTTTCTTTCAACATAAACTATATTTAGTGACAAAGCAGGGCGGAGTGGTTGATTCACTCAGACACTTTATTCATCGGGAAAAACTTGATCAAACCCTACGGGGGGGGGGGCACCTGCTAGTCTCCCTGTTGGCTCGTGCCTCATGGGTGCAAGTGAACGGGAGACTGGCGGATGTTCCACCCTATGGTTTTTACTTTCTTGCGTGACATCTTTGACTCAGTTATCCTTGTTTCGAAATTGTATGGGGACACTAGAACTTAATTTGTTCACGAGGTGGCGCTCTTATTTATTTTGAATTTTGTGTGTGTTTTCGCTATTTTCGACATCTTCTCCAAACCGTTATTCAGATCATACTGAAACGTGGTGAAAATGTTCCTTGTGGAGGGGTCAAAGAAAGCTGTTTACTAAGTGGCATTGATCACACCTGTTTGTTCATAAAGGGTCAGCTAAGCACAGGACTGTCACAGTCCTCTTGTTTTGTTATTGTGTGCGTTCGTTTTTTTCGACTTCTTGCTTCCAAACCATATGTTAGATTTTCTGAAAACTCAGTACAGATGTACCCGTTCATAATATCAACCAATTTTGGTCACTACATGATGCTGTTGTCAGTTTAATGATTTTAAACAAATTATCCAAATTAGAAAAAAATGGAAGGGGTGTGTGAACATATGACCATTGTAACACTAGGGATTGCAGGGAATCCTACAAAGGTGGTAACTGTAATATAAAACACTATATTATTATCAATAAAGCCTAAAATTGGGTTTCATGGTTTCAATACAGTACAATATTAAGAAAATGTGAAATCGTGAGAGTAAATACTTGTATGTATGCTTTGTTTTCTTCCCCTTAAAACAACCAGAAGTAAGGACAACATGCCGAAATATTATCTCCAGAAGCTAAAGATAAATTTAGGACATGTATATTTCTGTACGGTGGGGTAATTAAACTCCTAAAATACAGCTCTTTTTTGGGAGTTGGCCGCTCGCCTAGAAATCTTTAGGCAGAATATATACAACATTGTTATAGTTTTCTCTGTACATAAACCATATTTAGTGACAGAGCAGGACGGAGTGGTTGAATCACTCAGACACTTTATTCATCGGGAAAACTTGATCAAACCCTGCGGGGGCGGGGAGGGGGGGCACCTGCTAGTCTCCCTGTTGGCTCGTGCCTCATGGGTGCGAGTGAACAGGAGACTGGTGGATGTTCCACCCTTTGGTTTTTACTTTCTTGCGTGACATCTTCAATTTCATGATTTTGTATGTTTTGGTACATTGTATATCTCAGTTATCCTGATATATATTTTAATGGATATTTTAATGCCCTCGAATCTCGGGTTTAATAAAGTATTATTATAATAACAGTAGTAATAATAATTGAACATCTTTATATTCCATAAACTCGTTTGGACAATGACTGGCCTTCCATGAGGCACAATGTATTAACTTGGCAAGTCCTGGACCTCGTGAGCGTAACTGTGACACCAACACAAAGCCCAACACAACAAAGTTTTATCAATCATATATTGTATTTATAATTATGGAAATACCGATATCCGGTACAGGGTACTCTACAACGCCATAAAAAAACATACAATGGCATAATTATTACCTGTTCAACAACAGTAGTCTAACAATACAAATTAATAACAGGTTCCTGTGATGCAGTCCTTCCAACTGGCGATTGTAACCAGGCTAAAATAATCGATAACTGTGGTCGGTATGAACACCGAAATGCATTGAATAATTACACCAAAAATTAGATCTAGAATCGCCGAATTACATTCAAATAAGTCGAAACATAAAATTCAAACACCTCTAGACTAGACATAATGTGAAATTAGATGAACCAGGTACCTTTACTCTTGTGTTAATAACCACAAAGTAACAACATAAATCTCTCACTCTTCATTTGAATTTGTGTCTTTTTGTCCAAAACCACTTCCTAGTAGTCATTACCCTATTCCGCAGTCCGAACTCTTTACTCTCCATATATATACTATAGCCTTAGCTTGCAGTGACCATATAACTGTTCAAACATTTTAGCCGGCGTGTTTTAGAATGGCCTGCACGTGAATTGGTTTATATCAGAGGTACGTACGGAAGAAATGTGCACTTTTGCTGACTGTAGATGGCCCACAGGCCTATAGTTAATACACTCCTGTCGGCCCCACACTGTATTCGTGGTGCTTGATGATCATCAAGAGATACCTTCCTGTTGCCAATTGGAAAAAAAAAATAGATAAAAGAACGGGTTCCATTGGACTATACAGAATAGAACAGAATAACATAACAAAAACAGAAGTATATCTTTTAATTTGTGAAAATAATAAAATAATATACCACTGAGATGCTCAAGATATTTGTTGTTATAAATGCTTAAACACTATATACAATAAACTGGGCCGTGCCGATATGTCATTCACGCATACAGGCCTCCATTGAACCATTCTTTTTTTAGAATTGAGGATATAGTGCAGTTGGCATGTCCGTTTCGGTTTAGTTGAAAATACGTTATACAAAACCATCTGTTATATGTGGCCACTCTCGGCTGGTCTTGCAAAGCAGACACTACTGTATACGATGTTACATACATACATACATACATACATACATACATACACACACACACACACACACACACACACACACACACATATATATATATATATATATATATATATATATATATATATATATATATATATATATATATATATATAATATATATACAACACAAGCAAGGTTTCGATACTACAAATGTGGGTTTTTTCTTTTCTGGGAAAATATAAAATAAAGGGATGCTCTAAACCTGATCAATGATATTCATGCAATTAATGAAAACCATGGAGGTATAAGAGGAGAGGAGAAACCTCCACGGCACATCTAAGGTCAGCTCTGCGTTGCCGCCGTTTCCTTTCCCAGCGTGTGCGTAACTTATCAGATCGTGTGTCACAGCGGGCGCTTGGTCATCGCAATACACTGACCGAGCTATCAACGATGAATCGGCACCCATCGTAGCGGGCTCGGGCTTTCTCGCTCACTTCCGGTATTGAGCAAAATGGCGAATATGGAGAGTAGCGCTACCCAGATAGAGGAGGTTTAGAGCATCCCTTTATTTTATATTTTCCCAGAAAAGAAAAAACCCACATTTGTAGTATCGAAACCTTGCTTGTGTTGTATATATATATTATATATATATATATATATATATATATATATATATATATATATATATATATATATATATATATATATATGTGTGTGTGTGTGTGTGTGTGTGTGTGTGTGTGTGTGTGTGTGTGTGTGTGTGTGTATGTATGTATGTATGTATGTAACATCGTATACAGTAGTGTCTGCTTTGCAAGACCAGCCGAGAGTGGCCACATATAACAGATGGTTTTGTATAACGTATTTTCAACTAAACCGAAACGGACATGCCAACTGCACTATATCCTCAATTCTAAAAAAAGAATGGTTCAATGGAGGCCTGTATGCGTGAATGACATATCGGCACGGTCCAGTTTATTGTATATAGTGTTTAAGCATTTATAACAACAAATATCTTGAGCATCTCAGTGGTATATTATTTTATTATTTTCACAAATTAAAAGATATACTTCTGTTTTTGTTATGTTATTCTGTTCTATTCTGTATAGTCCAATGGAACCCGTTCTTTTATCTATTTTTTTTTTCCAATTGGCAACAGGAAGGTATCTCTTGATGATCATCAAGCACCACGAATACAGTGTGGGGCCGACAGGAGTGTATTAACTATAGGCCTGTGGGCCATCTACAGTCAGCAAAAGTGCACATTTCTTCCGTACGTACCTCTGATATAAACCAATTCACGTGCAGGCCATTCTAAAACACGCCGGCTAAAATGTTTGAACAGTTATATGGTCACTGCAAGCTAAGGCTATAGTATATATATGGAGAGTAAAGAGTTCGGACTGCGGAATAGGGTAATGACTACTAGGAAGTGGTTTTGGACAAAAAGACACAAATTCAAATGAAGAGTGAGAGATTTATGTTGTTACTTTGTGGTTATTAACACAAGAGTAAAGGTACCTGGTTCATCTAATTTCACATTATGTCTAGTCTAGAGGTGTTTGAATTTTATGTTTCGACTTATTTGAATGTAATTCGGCGATTCTAGATCTAATTTTTGGTGTAATTATTCAATGCATTTCGGTGTTCATACCGACCACAGTTATCGATTATTTTAGCCTGGTTACAATCGCCAGTTGGAAGGACTGCATCACAGGAACCTGTTATTAATTTGTATTGTTAGACTACTGTTGTTGAACAGGTAATAATTATGCCATTGTATGTTTTTTTATGGCATTGTAGAGTACCCTGTACCGGATATCGGTATTTCCATAATTATAAATACAATATATGATTGATAAAACTTTGTTGTGTTGGGCTTTGTGTTGGTGTCACAGTTACGCTCACGAGGTCCAGGACTTGCCAAGTTAATACATTGTGCCTCATGGAAGGCCAGTCATTGTCCAAACGAGTTTATGGAATATAAAGATGTTCAATTATTATTACTACTGTTATTATAATAATACTTTATTAAACCCGAGATTCGAGGGCATTAAAATATCCATTAAAATATATATCAGGATAACTGAGATATACAATGTACCAAAACATACAAAATCATGAAATTGAAGATGTCACGCAAGAAAGTAAAAACCAAAGGGTGGAACATCCACCAGTCTCCTGTTCACTCGCACCCATGAGGCACGAGCCAACAGGGAGACTAGCAGGTGCCCCCCCTCCCCGCCCCCGCAGGGTTTGATCAAGTTTTCCCGATGAATAAAGTGTCTGAGTGATTCAACCACTCCGTCCTGCTCTGTCACTAAATATGGTTTATGTACAGAGAAAACTATAACAATGTTGTATATATTCTGCCTAAAGATTTCTAGGCGAGCGGCCAACTCCCAAAAAAGAGCTGTATTTTAGGAGTTTAATTACCCCACCGTACAGAAATATACATGTCCTAAATTTATCTTTAGCTTCTGGAGATAATATTTCGGCATGTTGTCCTTACTTCTGGTTGTTTTAAGGGGAAGAAAACAAAGCATACATACAAGTATTTACTCTCACGATTTCACATTTTCTTAATATTGTACTGTATTGAAACCATGAAACCCAATTTTAGGCTTTATTGATAATAATATAGTGTTTTATATTACAGTTACCACCTTTGTAGGATTCCCTGCAATCCCTAGTGTTACAATGGTCATATGTTCACACACCCCTTCCATTTTTTTCTAATTTGGATAATTTGTTTAAAATCATTAAACTGACAACAGCATCATGTAGTGACCAAAATTGGTTGATATTATGAACGGGTACATCTGTACTGAGTTTTCAGAAAATCTAACATATGGTTTGGAAGCAAGAAGTCGAAAAAAACGAACGCACACAATAACAAAACAAGAGGACTGTGACAGTCCCGTGCTTAGCTGACCCTTTATGAACAAACAGGTGTGATCAATGCCACTTAGTAAACAGCTTTCTTTGACCCCTCCACAAGGAACATTTTCACCACGTTTCAGTATGATCTGAATAACGGTTTGGAGAAGATGTCGAAAATAGCGAAAACACACACAAAATTCAAAATAAATAAGAGCGCCACCTCGTGAACAAATTAAGTTCTAGTGTCCCCATACAATTTCGAAACAAGGATAACTGAGTCAAAGATGTCACGCAAGAAAGTAAAAACCATAGGGTGGAACATCCGCCAGTCTCCCGTTCACTTGCACCCATGAGGCACGAGCCAACAGGGAGACTAGCAGGTGCCCCCCCCCCCGTAGGGTTTGATCAAGTTTTTCCCGATGAATAAAGTGTCTGAGTGAATCAACCACTCCGCCCTGCTTTGTCACTAAATATAGTTTATGTTGAAAGAAAACTGTAGTAATGTTGTATATATTCTGCATAAAGATTTATCAATACCTTATCTTGCCCGTCCCATTCTGATCTTAGTAAGGATATGTAAATTTCAGTGCATCTTTGCAAAAGAAACATTCATAAATGCAGTCTTGAATTTTTAAAGTGTCACATACGCATGCACGCACACATTCCCTTTCTCTGGTGATAATATGCATTTGCTTACATGTATAAAACTAAAGACTTATGTAGGCCTTCTACATATATTACCTCCTTTAGCGCTATTTCCACACTTGCCAAAATTTCAGGTTCCAAAAGCAGAAGGTTAAGCAATGAAGTGCAAGGATTGAGCGGGGTGGAGGGGGGGGGGCGGGGGAGAGGCTTTTTCAGAGGTCGAGCCTCCCTCTCAAGCTAGAGAGTTTTTCAAAAATTATGCTTCATATGTGTATTCTGACGATACTTTTTTTGTAAAAATTTCAAGATTTAAGAAGTAACTGATAGTTTGCCTCTATATTGTTAATAAATAGCACGAGTAAATTATAATGAAATACAACAGAGAAACATACTGTCAGATCAAGTGATCCATTCATTCATACGGCATTAAGACTGGCACAAAACAATGCCTCAGTGGCATTTGTCACAGAAACGATATTTGTGACAGTTTGCATTTGATCTGATAATGTGTGACCATTATTTTGTATTAATTAATTAATTAATTTATTTATTTATTCATTCATTCATTCATTCATTCATTCATTCATTCATTCATTTATTTATTTATTTATTTATTTATTTATTTATTTAATTTTATTTTTATTTGTTTTTATTTATTTATTATTATTATTTTTTATTATTATTATTATTGTTATTATTATTATTATGATTATTATTATTATTATTATTATTATTATTATTATTATTATTATTATTATTATTATTATTATTATTTTCTTTTTTGAAAATGGCATGAGAGTATTAATTTATTGTGGTAGGTGGTGGTCATGTTCTAAAACTGGCAGTCTACTACATGATTCGGTACAAATAACAAGTATTCTATTCCAGAGATGTCAACAGTTATAGTGTTATTTCAGGGACACGTAGTAAAGACAAGTAGGGAGACAAAATAATTGATATAGAAGATAGCATTTTTTTTAATAATTTCAGGGAATATCCCTAATGATGAGGGATTGTTGGCATATCTGCTATTCATGAACATTTGTTGGACTAATGTGAATCATCATAGTGATTCTCGGTTACGCAATAGGCACTTGCGGTAGGAGGTTCCAGGTCCAGGTCAATTATGAGAAACTGCCTACGCTACTCCATGCCGCCCCACGTATTTCCGGCTAAGCTGCCTATTAAACTTACAAGAAAAGGGCTGTTTGAACAGCCCGTCCTCAGCTGACCTTGGCTTTCAACCCACAACAGGTCCCACCCTGGCCTGGGGGTATGAACAACTGTTGCTGTGCAGTTTCCATTGCAAGCTTCATCGGCTTACATAATAATCAATAGGAATGTTTGCATTAACTCACAAGTGTCAAAATTGGACGAAAACGTTAAAAATCAGGGATCCACAGCAACATCACCACGGGAACAAGTTTGTTTGACCATTCTACATTGTTCATTTTCAACAAGTGTTAGCACAATCTGCGTGACGCTTTTAGGGAGGTCAAAAGTAGCAAAAACACATAAAAATAAAATGAGAAAGTTGAAAAAATGCAGTGCTACTTGTTCAATAAATTAAAGTTTTAGCATGATCCCGAGAAATGCCTCTATGTTTTTTCAAAGACCCCCACCCCCCACCCCCCAAAAAAAATCATTTTTATTGTTTTGAACTCCAACAATCAAACGAGCGTAACCAGTTTAAAATGGTAGTAACTCTCCAAAAATACATGCCTAGCAAGTTTGCACTGGCTGTTCATGGCCAACGTTTTGGAGAAGTAGAGAATGTAAATTCCAGTTGCAATGCCCTTGACTTTCACTTCCAAATCCAAATAAATATTTAATTATTCATGTATTATTTACCCATTCACCATGTGCATGCCTTACCATTCATAACATCAGATAGAAAACGGCATGGGTCTCTTAATTGCTTTGGTGCGCTATCTGCCGCCTGGATTTTAATTAAAAGTATAAACAAGACAGCTGTGTCAACAACCCATGCTCAGCTGACCTGGACATTCATCACACTTGCAGCTTTGTGAACTTGGGATAGGATCAAGGTCACCTATGTACTGAGTAAGTCTGACCTTTATAGAAAAACACTAACATGTGCAACATCAAGGTCCCAGTTCAAGCAGTTCTCAAGTTATAGTTTGGAGTAAAACCCGTGTTTGTTGCACTGTAACCCCAGAAACGAGGCCAAGGTCCCTCGTGTACTCTCTAAGCATGACCTTCATAGAGAAACATTAACATGTGCAACTTCAAGGTCCTAACTCAAAACAGATGTCAAATTATCAAGTGATTAGTTAATTTCGTGTCATTTGCCCTGTGACCTTGGGAATGAGGTCGAGGTCCAAACATCAGTGGAGCATGACCATTTGCATCAAATAGGTGGACCATTACAAAAGGTATACCGCTACTTTATTTGACACAAATCTGGCCAAAATTATCTAAGTTATAACCATTACAAGAAATTCACACGTTAAACTTTCCTATTAAAACTTTATAAAAGGTTTTTGTAAAAAATCATAAAAAAAAATCCAAAAATCACTGGAGCGTAACCATTTGAATAACCCTGGTAGAGACCCACCCAAGGTACATTGCCAACACGTTTGAAGTAAATCTGACAGACAGTTTCTTCAAAGAAGTCCAAATTGTGAATTATCATTAGAATGCCTATTGACTTGCATACTAAGTTTCATCTTAATCTGAGAGGCGGTTCTGGAGAAGAAGTGATAGGTGACGAAAACACACAAAAATTCATGAAAAATTTGAAAGAAAAAATTGCAGCACCACCTGGTGAACAACTTAAGAACTAAGAGTCCCTAGGAGTTTTCTTATGTAATATCAATCAATTGTGTGAGCGGTTGTGGAAAAGAAGATTTTGTAAGATTTGTCAAAAAAAAAAAAAAAAAAAAAAAAAAAAAAAAAACTAAAATTAAAAAAATCACTGGAGCGTTACCACTTGAACAGACCTGGTAGAAACTCATCCAAGGTACATTGCCACCAAGTTTGAAGTCGATCTACACGACGGTTTTGGAGAGGTAAAAAATGTGAATTAGCAGTAGAATGCCCATTGATTTACATAGTAATCAATAGGAAAGCTGCAATGACCGACAAGTACCCGCATTGAAAAAAAAAAAGTTAAAAATCAGAAATCCACAGAAGTACCACCTAGTTAACAATTTTTTTTTTGAGCCTCCCACAAGGAACAGATGCACCAAGTTTCAGCTTAATCTGAGTGACGTTTCTGGGGAAGAAGTGACAAATAGCAAAAACACACAAGAAAGAAAAATAAAAAAAAAATTAAAGGATTTGCCCCAAAAAGAACAAAAATATTCATAAAAAATCCAAAAATCACTGGAGCGTGACTATTTGAACAATTTGGTTGAGACCAACCCAAGGCACATCCCGACCAAGTTTGAAGTGAATCTGGCTGACGGTTTGGGAAAAGAAGTCGAAAATGTGAATTGTGGACAGACGACGGACCCTCACAAAAGCTTGTCAGTCAGCTGAGATAAAAAAAACACTCTTGCATAATTACGCCAAAAGGTCACAACTTATATTAAAACACCCATTTACACCATTTTATCAATGTCCGAAGTCCGTACACTGGGATGCCTTGATATGTAAAAGTGGGGACCCTAGCTATGATATATGATATAAGCCAAAATCTTACCCATGATGTGTAAAATTCACTTCTGCTAATATCTAAGAAATAAGATCCTTATATGTGATATCAAAAATGCCAAATGTCGCTCTTTATATTCTTGTTAAACTATCAAATATAAAAGTTATAGTAATAACGCTTTCAAAGACCATCTTTAGCAATGACCAAATTCTGGTATTTCAAGATGTGGTCTATCATATTAGGTATAAATAAAATGCCAATAACCGTCTGAAGTACCTTGAAAAGTCCGTCTTTCAAGGCAGTTCTCACATGGATAGAAATTACATAGCTTCTCTGTTATCTATATCCAACTTTTAAGAGGATGGAACGGAGAAACAGGTGTTACATTGATACACATTGAAGCGAGTTTTCAAGACTTGGACAACAGCAAATTACTGTTCAGAAATACGTACTTGACATTTTCGTTGATATCTATTGACAACAAAAGTAAAAACAAAACAAAAATAATAAAAAAAACAAAAAAACAAAAAAAAACCAAAAACAAAAATAAAAAAAAACCAAAAAAAAAAAACAAAGAAAAAAAAAAAACAAAACAAAAACAAAAAAACAAGAGGACTGTGTGAACAGCCGATGCTCAGCTGATCTTGACATTCATCACACTTGCAGCTCTATAAACTTGGGAAAGGATCAAGGTCACCCATGTTCTGAGTAAGTCTGACCTTTTTAGAAGAACAATAACATGTGCAACATCAAAGTTCATGAAGTTCTCAAGTTATAATGAAGAGTAAAATTCATGTATGTTGCACTATGACCCCACAAACGAGGTCAAAGTCATTCATGTATTGTCTAAGCTTGACCTTCATACAGAAGCATTAACATGTGCAGCATCACAGGACTAACTCAAAACAGATCTCAAGTTATCAAGTAAAACAGTAAATTTCGTGTCAGTTGTCCTGTGAATTAGCATTAGAATGCCCATTGACTTACATAGTAATCAATAGAAAAGTTGCATTGACCCATAAGTACCCGAATTGAAAATCCTTAAAAATCAAGAATCCAAAGCAGTGCCACCTAGAAAACAAATTTATTTGACCCTTCCACAAGAACATATCCATCACATTTCAGCTTAATCTGACTGACGGTTCTGAGGACAGGTGAAAAATAGCCAAAACATACAAAAAATTCATGAAAATATTGCAGCGCCACCTGGTGAACAAATTGGGAACCTAGTGTCCATGGAAGGATCTATGTAAGTTATCAAAGCAATTGGGTTAGCGGTTTCAAAGGAGTTTTTAAGGTTTGCCCCACAAAAGAACAAAAAAAATGATAAAAAATCCAACAATCAATAGAGCGTAACCATTTGAACCAACTTGGTAGAGATCCACCCAAGGCACATCCCCACCAAGTTTGAAGTAAATCTGGCCATATTATATAAGTTATAACCATTACAATAAATTCCCATGTTAAACTTTCCTATTAAAACTTTTGTAAAGATTTCTGAAAAAAAAAAAAAAAAAAATCCAAAATTCATTGGAACATGACCATTGGAACAAACCTGGTAGACACCCACCCAATGTACATCCCTACCAAGGTTGAAGTAAATCTGGATGACGGTTTTGGAGAAGAAATCGAAAATGTAAATTAGCATTAGAATGCCCATTGATTTACATAGTAATCAATAGGAAAGCTGCAATGACCGACAAGTATCCGCATTGAAAAAAAAAAGTTAAAAATCAGAAATCCACAGAAGTACCACCTAGTTAACAATTTTTGTTTGAGCCTCCCACAAGGAACAGATGCACCAAGTTTCAGCTTAATCTGAGTGACGTTTCTGGGGAAGAAGTGACAAATAGCAAAAACACACAAGAAAGAAAAATAAAAAAAAAATTAAAGGATTTGCCCCAAAAAGAACAAAAATATTCATAAAAAATCCAAAAATCACTGGAGCGTGACTATTTGAACAATTTGGTTGAGACCAACCCAAGGCACATCCCGACCAAGTTTGAAGTGAATCTGGCTGACGGTTTGGGAAAAGAAGTCGAAAATGTGAATTGTGGACAGACGACGGACCCTCACAAAAGCTTGTCAGTCAGCTGAGATGAAAAAAACACTCTTGCATAATTACGCCAAAAGGTCACAACTTATATTAAAACACCCATTTACACCATTTTATCAATGTCCGAAGTCCGTACACTGGGATGCCTTGATATGTAAAAGTGGGGACCCTAGCTATGATATATGATATAAGCCAAAATCTTACCCATGATGTGTAAAATTCACTTCTGCTAATATCTAAGAAATAAGATCCTTATATGTGATATCAAAAATGCCAAATGTCGCTCTTTATATTCTTGTTAAACTATCAAATATAAAAGTTATAGTAATAACGCTTTCAAAGACCATCTTTAGCAATGACCAAATTCTGGTATTTCAAGATGTGGTCTATCATATTAGGTATAAATAAAATGCCAATAACCGTCTGAAGTACCTTGAAAAGTCCGTCTTTCAAGGCAGTTCTCACATGGATAGAAATTACATAGCTTCTCTGTTATCTATATCCAACTTTTAAGAGGATGGAACGGAGAAACAGGTGTTACATTGATACACATTGAAGCGAGTTTTCAAGACTTGGACAACAGCAAATTACTGTTCAGAAATACGTACTTGACATTTTCGTTGATATCTATTGACAACAAAAGTAAAAACAAAACAAAAATAACAAAAAAAAACAAAAAAACAAAAAAAAAAACAAAAACAAAAACAAAAAAAAACAAAAACAAAAACAAAACAAAAAAAAAAAAACAAGAGGACTGTGTGAACAGCCGATGCTCAGCTGATCTTGACATTCATCACACTTGCAGCTCTATAAACTTGGGAAAGGATCAAGGTCACCCATGTTCTGAGTAAGTCTGACCTTTTTAGAAGAACAATAACATGTGCAACATCAAAGTTCATGAAGTTCTCAAGTTATAATGAAGAGTAAAATTCATGTATGTTGCACTATGACCCCACAAACGAGGTCAAAGTCATTCATGTATTGTCTAAGCTTGACCTTCATACAGAAGCATTAACATGTGCAGCATCACAGGACTAACTCAAAACAGATCTCAAGTTATCAAGTAAAACAGTAAATTTCGTGTCAGTTGTCCTGTGAATTAGCATTAGAATGCCCATTGACTTACATAGTAATCAATAGAAAAGTTGCATTGACCCATAAGTACCCGAATTGAAAATCCTTAAAAATCAAGAATCCAAAGCAGTGCCACCTAGAAAACAAATTTATTTGACCCTTCCACAAGAACATATCCATCACATTTCAGCTTAATCTGACTGACGGTTCTGAGGACAGGTGAAAAATAGCCAAAACATACAAAAAATTCATGAAAATATTGCAGCGCCACCTGGTGAACAAATTGGGAACCTAGTGTCCATGGAAGGATCTATGTACGTTATCAAAGCAATTGGGTTAGCGGTTTCAAAGGAGTTTTTAAGGTTTGCCCCACAAAAGAACAAAAAAAATGATAAAAAATCCAACAATCAATAGAGCGTAACCATTTGAACCAACTTGGTAGAGATCCACCCAAGGCACATCCCCACCAAGTTTGAAGTAAATCTGGCCATATTATATAAGTTATAACCATTACAATAAATTCCCATGTTAAACTTTCCTATTAAAACTTTTGTAAAGATTTCTGAAAAAAAAAAAAAAAAAATCCAAAATTCATTGGAACATGACCATTGGAACAAACCTGGTAGACACCCACCCAAGGTACATCCCTACCAAGGTTGAAGTAAATCTGGATGACGGTTTTGGAGAAGAAATCGAAAATGTAAATTAGCATTAGAATGCCCATTGACTTACATGGTAATCAATAGGAAAGGTCCATTTACCGAAAAGTAGCCGAACTGAAAAAATCGTTAAACATCAGGAATCTGCAGTATTCCCACATACTGAAAGACGTTGTTGGACCTTTCTACAAGGAACATATCCACCACGTTTAAGCTTAATCTGAGTGACGGTTCTGGCGAAGAAGTCGAGAATAGCTATAACACACACACACACACACACACACACACACACACCATAAACAAGTTCCTCATTAAAGTTCCAGCTTACACAGTTCTCAAGTAATAAGTTGACAGTTAAATTCACATAAGTGTCCGTGTGACCTTGGGAATGAGGTCAAGGTCACCAATGTCTAAGTGTGTACTTTACTCAGGATAACCGCCATGTGCGACATCAAGGTCCAAGTTCAAAATAGTACTCAATTAAGTTATATCAAGTAACCTTGGGAATGGGGTCAAAGTCTGGTCTTTACAGAGGACCACCACCATACACAACAAGGTCCTAGCTCAGATAGTTTTCAAGTTATCAAGTGAACAGTAAAATTCCAAAAAGTGACCCTGTGACCTTGGGAATGAGGTGAAAGTCACTCATTTAGTGTCTAAATGTGGCCCACATAGACAAGATTGAGGACCATCACCATGTGCAACATGAAAGTCGAAGCCTAAATAGTTCTCAAATTATCAGGTAAACAGTAAAATTCTTGCAAGTGACACTGTGACCTTGGGAATGAGGTCAAGGGCACTGAGGTACTAAGTATGGCCTTCACAGAGGAGCACCACCATGTGCAGCATCAAGGTCTAAGCTCAAATAGTTCTCAATCAAACTACTGAACAGCAAAATTTGTGGAAGAGACCCTATGACCTTGGGCATGAGGTCAAGGTCACTCATGTACAGTTTTCTTCTGGCCCTTATAGAGAACAACATTACTAGTATGTGCAGTATCAAAGTCCTAGCTCAAACACTTCTCAAGTTATCACCTGAACAGTAAAACTCACGTAATTTTTAATCCTTGACCTCAATTTGATTTTTTTTCATTCTGGAGAAGAAGTCAAAAATACTTTTACGTTAAAAAATCATACAAAATTGAAAAAAAATCGCAGCGCCACCTGTTGAACAAACTTAGGTCTAGGGGTCCCCAGAAGTGTCCCTTTGCAATTTCGGAGCAATTGACCAAGCGGTTTTGGAGAAGAAGATTTTTTAAGATTTTCCCACAAAATGAACAAAAAAATTCACCATAAATCCAAAAATCACAGGACCGTGACCATTTGAACAAACATGGTAGAGACCCACCCAAGGCACATCCTCACCAAGTTTGAAGTGGATCTGGCCAACGGTTTTTGAGGAGAAGTCGAAAATGTGACTTGTGGACAGACGGACGACGGACCCTCACAAATGCTCAGCTGACTGACAAGTCAGCTGAGCTAAAAAAAATAATAGGTTATGTTTCCCGACTCCAGACCAGTTTGGGTGGATTTTTTTTTCGATTGACATTGGAACGATAATGGTTGAAAAGAAGCAGTTCAACTGGAGTTTTTGTATATATACCACATAAGGGTAAAACTGTAGCATTCCTCTGTTCCTGAGCTGCGCGTGGTCGAATCCCAACAATGAAAAATTAAAAAATAAAACACCTTTCTTTTTATCGATCTTGTTAATCAATTATCGAGGCAAACTGCCTTCTTCAGAAATAACTTGAATTCAGTGACCACTTTTCCACCCAGACGTAAGGCTGTGTGCTACCTCGGAGAGGATCTGCTACAATTCATAAACAAAAGGAAAACCCAAGCTGGCATACGCTTACAAGGGTTCTAAAATTTAAGTTTTCTACATTTGCATTCCACTTAAATAACATGTTGGTCAGTTTGTAATTTGATCACATGTATTTTCGACCATGATGTTTTTCGTCTTCACTGATTTATCGACGAAGTTTGTTTCGGCGATGCGGTATTTGACCAAAATTCTACTAGATCCACGCTTTAAATGTGTGACATGCATTTCCCCCAAAAAGTAGGCCTACATCTATTAACTTGCAGATGTGGCATTTTGCTTCATACTTAATCACTGTAGCAGCCAGCAGTACAATTGCCAGGACCATAATTACACATATAACTGCTTGCAAACAGTAGTAACCAAACGTTTTTTTTTTTTTTTTTGGCACATGAGACCTCAATTTGCCGAAGGCAATAAATGATTATTTATTGGCTGCAGGCTGTGATCATCGGAAAAATCTGCCAGTTTCGGTTTCAGAAATAGAGTTGCTTGGTAAATGATTAGACATTTTTTGGACAAGTCACACAGTTGTGCATGTTGTCCAGGGCTTGAAATTAACATTTTTACCCACCGGCCAAAACAACAAAACCACTAGGGTTTGATTCTTTCTGATAAAATAATATTTAATGTAATCACCAGCTAATTGTAAAACATCACCAGCCAACAGCAAAATTACCAGCATTTGATTGATGGCAGTTACTTACTACAAACACTGTGATATATATATATATATATATATATATATATATATATATATATATATATATATATATATATATATATATATATTGTCCAATATAGATTTTTTCAAATCAGAAAAGATTGCATTGCGGAGGCATATCCAAGGGAATAATATTTGTGCATAAACACTATCAGACATCCTCTTCAATACGTGTGTGAGCGTTTTTTTTTAATGCAACTATATTGCAGTGATAAGACAGAGATATTCTTCTTGCGTATATTTTCGAGGCATGATGGACGTCTGTTTGTTCCCAAGCTGAATGGAATTCAACCAACGAATGATTGACACCTTTCTGTGATCTTAATGGCTAGAGCTACATGCATACGCGTACAAAAGGCAGACAATTGCTCAAAGAACAGTCTCGTATGAATCTACAGTAATGTAATATATTTCTGAATAGGATCAAGGAGTTAATGCAAAAACTGTATCGCAAAAATGATGTCCTTACCTTTAAGTTTTAACGAGAAATGAGTTCTATAGGCATTTCCTCAGCAGCAAACATGCATCAAAAACGTCAATGTTGCTTGACCTATAGATCGGAAGTTGGGACGCCATGTAAAAGAGTATACTCGCCAGCCAATGTTTGCGGACCAAATCCCCGAACATCGTTAGCCCCTATCTGTCTTTACACACGGAGGTAAGTAAGACAAGATGTTACAAACATGTTGATGAATCACATGATTCGACTTCAGGTCTTGGACCAGTAACCTAGGCCTAATGCATTTACATGTTAAAATAGTGACATTTGCTGGCTTATTTCTCCAATTTCAAACGTAAAATCACAACTTTCTTTGCATTCTTCTTCACGTTTATTCCGATAGCAACAATTTAAAAGCAAAAAAATAGGGGGTCATGTAATTAGATTTTTTTTTACACGTGCGTTTATGTACCTTACCTCCATGATTGACTGTCCTGCGCCAAATTCGTCTCCAAAAATACACGAAGTTATCAAATGATTTTAAATATTTCTAGTGTAGCAATGCCTTTCTTAGACTCACAGTTAATAAGTTTTTCCAAGTCCAAAATTGTGATGGGACTTAATTTGGGATGCTCTACTTCTGTGTATTAATAGGCCTATCAAGTACACACCGGCACAGTATTCAGTACTCGAACAAAAGATGGATCAGTTGACCTGACCTTGAGAGGTTGCTGGTCCAAGACCTTTCAGGAACTGGCATTAGAGTTCCCAAAACCTGTCTGGTTTCGGTCTCTGATAAATTTGATGCGTCCGGGTTTGTTTGTTTGTTTGTTTTTGTTTTCATGAAATGCATGAGTATTATTGATGAGGTTGACAGCGTGCCTTCATGCATTTTATATTTTCCCGGAGAAGAAAAAAAAACACACTTGTGGTATCGAAACCTTGCTTGTGTTGTACTGTACGCGGTATTAAGACCTCCCATTCTTTCCTAACACGCATTTAGTTGAAAATGCGCTGTGCGGTATGGCACGGTGCATGCCATTATGGTGTGGCGTTAGCCGCAGGTATGTGGCCTTTGAGGGGGCAGCAGGGTATAGGCGTAGTGAGTTGGAGGGCGAAGCGACTTGAGGGCCCCTTCGCCCTCCAACTCACTACGCCCATACCCTGCTGCCCCCTCAAAAGCCACATACGTGCGGCCAGGTGTGGCGTGGGCAGCGGACCACCTGGACTTGGAACTTCGGACTGGAAGTGCCTATATTGCGCAACCAAGACTACGCATTCTACAGGGGTTGCTTTTATGTTCTGTTCGAGAGTGTGACAACAGTCACATGTGGCGTAATGTAGACTCGAGTATGGCTATTTTTTCCAGAGCGATTCCATAATCTAACAAACAAACGGCCAGCTCATTTATCATCCATGGAACGCCGTTTCTTTTTTATTCAGTATTTGATCAGGTTATTAATTATTTGATCAGAAGAACGAATCGATTTCAGGAGGTGAACAAATGCATTAGTTCACGTGATTTAATACAGTCTATTTGTTCCTGTGAATAAATTGATTTGATCTTCTGATCAAATCGATTTAATCACATAAACAAATATATTATTATTTGATCACATGAACAAATATATTTGTTCAGATGATTAAATCGATTTGGCCAGAAGAATAAATAGATGTTATTTGATCATCTGAATAAATCGAATTGTTCTTCTGATCAAATCGATTTGATCACATCATCAAATGTCCCCCAACTTAATTAAATTGACACTCCCTGTCTGATTTGTTCCCCTGATCAAATATTTATACTTCGGAACAAATCACTTCCGCCAGTATTTGATCCCGGCAACAAATAGTAAAACATGCAAAAGGTACAATCTCGAAATGTCCGCGATATCTTCAACACGGACTTCGCGGACATTTTACGGCTTTCTTTAGAGATTAAAGCGGGTAAAGCCGGCCGTGCACAATGCATCCTTATTTATCATTTAAACATGATCGTGTTTTGGCGGGATTAAATGTAAATTTGGACAGTGGTTGCATGATCTTTCGCTATTGCTTTCGGGATGGAAATGAGGATTTTTTTTCTCTCTCACTCTTTCGATAGTTAACTGTTAAGGCACTGCTTTTTGCCATGCCTTTCATGGTCATGGACATGAGCCTTTTTCATTCACTTTTTTTTTCTTGCCAGTAAAAAGTTTAGTGGTAGGCAATGCTTTTGGGAAGAATGTGAGCATTTTTCTTTCTGTCTGTCTGTCTCTCTCCCTCCCTCCCTCCCTCTCTCTCTCTCTCTCTTTTTTCTTTCTTTCTTTCTTTCTTTCTTTCTTTCTTCACAAACGATTAAAACGTGCTTGTAGCTAGAAATCCGATTTTTTCTCCATGTGTTTTGAACTAGTAATTGGAGCCTAGAAAAACCAAGCATTGTCAAATGGGATTCTGAAACAGTAGATGATGACTACCTAACCCTGTGATGTAGCTCGATGCGTCTTCCGGCCCCTATTTGTTGTTGCTATATGTAGAAAATGTTAAAGTTCGAGATTGTACCTCTTGCGTGTTACTGTAACACAGACTAACGGAAGTGCTGCGCGGCATACAAGAGGGGGTATTATCTGGTATGGAGAAACTTGTATTTATTCAGGATATCAAATCGATTTGATCACGGGAACAAATATATTTGTTCACGTGAATAAATCGGGATATACACGTATTCTATTTAATCACAAGAACAAATCGATTTAGAAAAAGTAAAAAGCCTTCGAGGTTTCGATCTTTCAAAACACACAAAAGCATGAAAAAATAAATCAGTCTCTCATCTTTATATTCTTACAAAAGTTACAAACGATCCAGTTCTCGGAACCGGACTTAACTTAGTTACCGTTGTCAAGGATCGCCAATCTACGCTCTTTGTATACACTGTATTCATCCGACACATAGTCCCTTTGTCTGGCAGCAATCCCGCACTGACAAATCAATATGGCGCCGTTGAACGAGTAACGGCATGAACGACTGTTTCTTGAATCGACAAGAGTCCCCTTTCACAACTACATCAACTCTAAATACAGACTAATTGAAATATTTTATGACAGATCTAAGGTCTGATTTCTTCTTTTTTCCATTCTATGAGTTATGTTTGACTTTCTCGATTACGTGTTTCATTGGACACTCTTCTTTATATTTTTACATTTTGTTGACGTCTTCATT
>CAXHWN010000603.1:0-15000 GCA_964020975.1 Hermodice carunculata
GAGCTGCATGTCTTTCTCACGCAATTCACATATGTTTAATGTATGCGTTCTCGTTCTCTCTCTCTCTCTCTCTCTCTCTCTCTCTCTCTCTCTCTCTCTCTCTCTCTTTCTCTTTCTTTTTCTTTCTCTTTCTTTCTCCTCTTTCTCTCTGTCTTTCTCATTCTCTCTCTTTCTTGCCTATCTTTCTATCCTTTCTTTCATTCTCTCCTTTCTTTCCTTCTTTCTCTCTTTATTGCTTTATGAATACAGTACATCCCTATTGATTAGGCCTACTATGTAAGTCAAAAGGGATTGCGATGGTAATTCACCTTTTTACATCCTCAAAACAATTAGAAACATCCAGTTCAAACTTGGTACGTGTGTACCTTGTACTAGCGTTCTATACTCTATTAGAATCTTAGCAATATTTATACAACGAAGATGTTTGGATTTTTTAAGTTTTTTTGCGAGGGGATCCTTTTTGGACAAATTATAGTACTCTCTTAAACCGTTTATCACATTGCTTTAAATTGAACAGGGACACTTCTCCGTATAAATGTAATGCTATTGCATTACATGGGTGACCTTAACTCCATCCGCCAGGTCACGACACAAGTCTACCTGCATGCAGTTTATTTTTCACTTGCTAGACATTTTATGTCAACTGATCTTTATGTATTGTTGATTAAAATTTTTTTCAGAGGGTTGGGTTACAACAGGAGCCTGTATCAGGAAAATCATCAGGGAAAGGGGGGGTGTCACAATACATCTATATCCATTTATAAATTATATGCTCACATCTGGCTGTACTCGTAAAGGTTTGGGGGTCATAAAAGCACGGAAGGGTCATTCCAATTTTATGACTTCCCATCCTCCCACCCCACCCACCCCCCAAAAATAATGGTCAGCCCCTACATACATTCATATACAAGAAAATAAAAGCTAAAAATTCGATAATACTGGTTATTTTTATTGTCCAACGCAGCAGAAATTAAAATAATTATTTTCATTTTAAGAGGGAAATAAAAAAGAGAACATTTGTATTATATATATATATATATATATATATATATATATATATATATATATATATATATATATATACAGGACCTGAAATTTTGTATATACATTTTCATGATTAGAAGGGAAGAAAAAATCTTATTAGACAGGTTAGTGTCCTCTAATTCGTATTTTCTTCCTGGCCATTATGCAAAAATGAAAACAAAACATTCATGATCTCTGCCCTGCTCTTGTTAGCAGAAGAAGCGTAATAGAAGTAGACATATCTACAAAAATTATGTATTTTTAGTTAAAACGAATACGGGTGGGTATTTTTTCTATGTAAAATATCGTAAAAGAGTATTATCACACTACAGGACGAAGTTATCTGTCATTAGAGGGAAAAATCAATAAAATCCACAATTTCTAAATCTTAAAAAGTGCGAAAAATAGGTAGGCCTACATCTTACATTATCTTATGAAAAGTCATACTTCGCGATTTCAACAAAATAATTATATTATTATAATCATAATTTGGACACTATAAAAAATCGAACAATTGGGAAATATATGATTGTAATCATTACAAATATGAATTAAATCGTTAATCAATTTGATCATAATCATTAAAATTTACCAAGAGATGGTGGCAGCATATGACAGCGGGAACATTTTCGTGAGAGGTGGGGGGCGGTGTGCAAATGCTCCGAAAACAAAATTTAATAAGGGGATTATTTGGGATACTGATGCGTTGACTCAAAAAACTTTTTTCGTGAATGTGCATAGAGAGTGACTCCCCTGTTGATCTATTCTGCAATCGAGGTGTGTCGCAACAACAGCTCGTTTCAAAGCAAAACAGACTTCACTTGTGCGTGCGCTCAGTGACTGAATTTACAAAAGGAATCGTTTTGAATGAGGTCATCATATTATCATTTTCATATTACATTAATGTTTTGTGTGATCAGGGAGAAGGAGTTTACCATCAACGCACCTGACATCTGGTAGAAATCCAACTTAATTGTGTTGGCCTCATCACCGCCACCGGGTGGAAAGTTTATTTGATGGGTATCCATCATAGCTACCAAACAAATTGTCTCTGTTCGGGAAGTAGAACTTTGGGAATTGTGGAGGACCTTGCCGACAAGGGACTGAAAAGATCCTGAAAAATTTGTCACTGTCCGGGAAGTAAAGTTTGGGAAATGTGGAGGACCTCGCCGACAAGGTACTGGGAAGATCCTGATGCGAAATACCTCAGCGGCACTAAAAATTTGTAACAGTGGGGGCAGGGCATTTGATCTATTCGTCTGATGTCCCGAGGCATTCTCGATTTCGCCGGCATTATGGAGAATGGTTTCCGGTCTGAACCGGTAGAACTGCCGGATGGGGCCGTTGCATGTTCAGCGGGTTTGTCCTATCTAAGCCTACATCATGCATGATCTACGATGGCCTTTCCAGCATAAGACCTAGCAGTCGACGCCGCCACAACGGGGATGAAACCACCATTATATTTACTGTATATTCTCATATTAGCATAAAGGCGTATAACTTTTGTTGCGTCACTTTTTAAAATAAAGTATGCAGTTGGTGTTGTGCAGACACCTTTCATTGAAAACATTCAAAATAAAAAAGGCGAGTCTATAGATAGAATCAAAAGTTATGCCAGTGTTTACCTGTCATAGCCAGGAAACACGTGCTCCGAGCACGGCTTGCCAGCATTACGTCACTGCGTATGAATATGTGATTTGCCCTCTGTTTATAAAACTCATCATGGAAAAAATATCTGTCAAACCATACAACACAAACAGGCTGATAAGCTCATGTAATAGTCTAGCTGAAACAGTGGGTTAATTACAGGTAAATGGCCCCCCAAAGGTGTCAGCACACGACAACCAAGAACTATTTAGTGCGGTAACCTGCACCTGATTGGCCGCAATGGTGTATTCATACCAACGCGCCAGCGTCTGTGGAGCCCTAGCACGGCCGCCATTTTGTCGCCTCAAAATTCGACTTTTAAAAGCAAGGTATAAATCGGACTTGAAAATTGAACTCAACAAACTTGACTTAACTTAAGGTGAAAGTCGATTCTTTATTTCTTCGTGAATACCAACAAAACTGAACTTATGTTCAATTCTGAAGATAAGGTGGTTTTTTGAACTTAAGTCCAAAATTATTTCTTTGTGAATACGGTCCCTGCATGGTCCCACAAATGCATTCTGTGACATTATGTTTGCCTGTTAGAAACGTTTGGAAACTTCACAACGCATTTTCGTTCCTTTACATGAATCTACAACAAAGATATAAAGTTAAATAGGCAGAATAAGTCGAATAAATAAAAACCTTTATGGGCAATAAACATGATTTTGGCAAAAAATTCACAGCTATATACTACTTTAAAAAATCAAGTTTTCCTAAAGAAGTAAAAGCTCTGCATTGTCCCTAGTCATGTATTTAAGTAATAACAGATCATCACCGGTCGACGTAACACGACCAGCCTTGTCACATACGTGCATACTTTTAAACACTTAAGTCGTCGGCACCATATTACTTGACCATGGTGTCCGTTGTCTAGCATATATGGATCTATGAACGTCAATGATCATTGTAGTCCATCGTCAATGATCATTGCATTTTCCTTGTAGCTCTTAAATGTACAAGTGAAAGAGCAGAAGAAACTTCTCACATCTCCTGATTCAGTATCCTTGTTTTGATAAACTAAGGCAGAATATTTTTATTCCTTCACAATCAGACTTAATTTCCATTCACGGATCTTAGTTTCATCCGTTTGTTATGTTGTGACTGACTGTAACAGAAGTGAATATTTCAATAAATAATTATCTGAGTGGGCAGATATGTTCTTCTAGGGTGCCAAAGTTATGACAAAATTTAGCAAAGTACGTTGTTATTGTTGTTTCAGTTTTTTCACTGTCTTCTTCCTCTATCGGTCTCTCTCTCTCTCTCTCTCTATCTTATTTATGATTTGTGATATATTAATTTATACGACTTTTTTTTGTTTAAACTCATGTGTTCTGAAGCTTTACAAACGCATTTATTAAGAATAAATAAATGTATTGAATTAAAGCTAGGTTTATTAATTAATACGACTTTAGTAGTTAAATTCATTTGTTTTGAAACTTCTCAAACGCATTTTAATATTCTGAAAATAAATGACATCATTACTATTTCCAAATATATATATTCCATTATAAGTATATCAATTATAAGTTACCAATCAATCTTCAACAGTTACCATTTCGGACCAACCAAGAATTAGGTTGACGTGCTGCAAAACAAAATCAAGACTTGTCTAGTAACAGATAAAACCATAGCTATGCAAAATATTGTGTAAGGTTTGACATACCAGGCACAATAGAAATGACGCCCTCTCAAACAAAAGAGAAATTTGACACTCGTAGTTATCAGGGGTTTACTAGATATATCAAGAATATCTTGGTAAATGATTATGAGCAAGAATGTGTTATTCCAAACTGTTATATTTGTTCACGCCACTAGACAGTTTGTTGAATTTGGTACTTTATATCACTAAATTATAGTTACGAGTTTAATGCCTAAGTTTGTCACGTCATTTATGCCATGGGATTCTATAATTCCCACCACCATGGTTAGAGGAGTTTGACCTTTAACTTAAATAATGACTCGCAACACCCCAAATTTGTGTTGGGAATCTAGCTTTCTTAGATGTTTTTTTTGTTTGTTTGTTTGTTTGTTTGTTTTTGTTTTTTTTTAGCTTTTCAAGTTAGAAAAAAAACCCTGAAATTATGGCAGAGTGTCGTTGTCGCAAAAAGTGTGTCCAAGTCACAGAAGAAAACGGAGAAGTAGTTTACATCGTGCTAATGAAGTGTAATTTGTGACTACGGGCCTCCTATTTGATATAAAAATATGTAAAATTGTAAAATGTCCAAAACAGAAAAGGAAAAGAAAAGGATTAAAACCACGAGACGCCGCTGATCAGTAAGTGGTGAGTAATAAGCTTATCCACCTGATAATTCCATGTCGAATACTCTCATTACGCCAGTGGAGAAAATAGTACATGGGTATTCAAAGTCTTAATAAAAATCCCCTGGACTGACAAGCCTTAGAACTCAAAATTGCTACCTTTTTATGAAAACTGGTCAGGTTGTGCGCGAAAACAAAAATTTTTTAATGAGCAGTCAGTATAAAAAGTATTTCCCGGTAATTTAACAAAGAAGTGCTGTTCAGCATAGTCCATTGATTATGACCTGGAGAGAAACTGAAGGGTAAAGCGCTGTCTGATTTAATGCAGACGGAGCACTGAATTGTAAATAGAAAATGTATAATTTTGTTATTGTCGTCTGACATTTGTCTCTAACATTTGCGATCCAGTCTTAAACTGGCAAGCCGCGTTCCCAGGTTTGAGGTATCTGTGGAACTCAAAACCATTTTATCAAGATTGGTTTTCAAAATTATTTAGTACTTTTGCGCCAGCGAAAAAAGTAAACCAAGTTCACATCAAGAAATGTTCACAACTTCAAAACAGTTATGTTTCTTATAGGTAATGTCAAGCCTTTATCAGCTTTATATAATGCAGTTCAAGGATTGTGTGATAGATGCGGCACACATAGATTTCCCGAAATGCAGTACAATAGTGTCCTGCCCAGTAAAAGGTTCAAGTCAATGGAGCAAAAAATGTCCACAGTCATGCTTCAGCATCCATAGAAAAACAAAATGATTAATGGTTGTTTTGTTATTAGAAGTGTGAGCAAAACTGTCAGTCACTTTTAAAAAGTAGGTGCTGAACGTCTGCCTAAGCTTACGATTTTGAACATATGATTTTAACAAGGGCCGAACAGCGATATACTGCATTAATTAGGGGGACAACAGTTGAAATGCTGTGAAGTGAACGACCTGTGGATGAACAGTTTGCTAGCCGTGACGAACAAAGATACGAAATGGTTTAAGTGAAAGTAACAATGATGGCTGGCTGCACCCCTATATGAAACTTAGTTTAGAAAGTTACAAACTGGAATTTTTCCAAGATATAGATGACAAGATATCCCTACACTGGCTACCGCTAATGAAAGGCTCCACTTTTGGCAGTAAGAACCTTTACGGTGTTGGAAATTTCAATGGAGTCAGGCTTAAAATTTTTGGACAGGGTCGGTTGTCTGGGATTAAATGAATGGGTTATAGCTGGTGAAACATGTGGCTTATGCAAGCAAGGAAATGAAAATCTTCCTCATTTTATGTTTGCGTGCAGCAAACTGAACCACATAAGAACAAAATATGTGTTTACGTCTAGTACACGTACATGGGTTCGTCTCAGACAACAAAACTCTGGGGGTTTTTTTTGGTGAAGCAGCCTATTCTTATGGTGATAATGTTTGGTCTCTGTTTGACCTGATTTGCAAAAAGTACCTCACTGAAGCATGGTGATATAAGCGGGAGTCACTTGAAGTCCCGTCAGATCCGCCCTGATTCGTAGCTTCTTTGTAAATTGGCGTTTTGAATGTATGTGTGTGTGTGTGTGTGTGTGTGTGTGTGTGTGTGTGTGTGTGTGTCTGTGTGTTTAATATAGTATTATTCACATGTACTTTTGAACGCACCGTGGGTCATACCCTGCTTGTGGTGCCCCTGATGTAAAGGGATAGTATAAGAAATATTATTATTATTATTATTATTATTATTATTATTATTATTATTATTATTATTATTATTATTATTATTATTATTATTATTATTATTATTATTATTATTATTATTATTATTATTAAACTCTCTATTAGTCGCGTGGCATATCCGATATATATGATTTGAAAGTGACAGCGTATTGTCCATGCATGCCAAGAATGAAGAAGTAACCTAAATTTGAGTTTCTACCTGTGTGTATGTCTTTTTATAAAGGTATTGCTAGTATTTGAACTGGAAGTGGTATCATGCACAAGAATAAAAAGTGATACCATATACACGCACATATATTTTCAAAGTATCGGTGTTATAGCTGAATTACGTATTGGTAAATCAGGTCACGTTCAGTGTCGCAAAATGCTGGAGAATTCACTCTTTTTCCGAAAGAAAAGCCATAGAATGTTCTCAGAAAGTTTTGTTCACTGCACGCTCACATGGGTACGGGTAGTCCCGAACGGACCCGCGTTATGCGAAACAGTGATTACGTGGTGCACGTCGTATTGACCGACGTGATGCATGTGCATCACGCCCTTGAAATCTTGTTTAGAAAGGGATAAATCAACATCGAGCACAATGAGTCCATTCTTTGGATACTATTCTTAGCACCAGGGTGCGAAGATACGGACGAGCAGGCTATATCGCTTTTTGAAGTCGATTGCCAAACATGATCGGGCTACATGGATAGACAGACTCCTAGCGATCAATTCTTTTGTTGACTCTTTGGGGTTATGGCTAATGTCACAGCCAAATTACTGAAGGAAAGTCAATCAACGGCATATCTGGGCATTACACTTTTTTCTGTTCTTTAATTATACATTTTGTCTAACCAATCTACATGATGTGTGTCCGTCTTATATTGTACATTACTCATTCAAAGGTTGAAATACCGACACATGACCCCATTACACAGCTCTAAACCAGCTGATGATTGGGAAGTATGTAAAGTTAGCCCCGAAAATGGAACCCTAACCTTTGATTGCCACATACCAGAAATCATCATCTCTGTGCATAAGAAAACTTCCTTGCTTTCACATTCACGGATTATGTTCGACATGTGTACAGACTGTGATTTCAAAGTTTGTTACAAATGTTCAAATATGACTATATACATACTAGAGTTTAGTAACCTGTTCTACAAGGTGGTCTAATTTTTGGAGTACTTCTATGATTGAGCACTTTTGTTTGATTTTACAAAGCAACGTTATGGACTGAGACATCGTGTTGTAATTCTAGCAGACAAGCTTGTATAAGCCTGGGCCTATTCCGCAATCGTTTTCTTACGAAACAAAATATGTAAAACCAAAATGACCGAAACGTGCCCAGCAAATTAATTATTATTGTGTCCTCTGCAAATGGACACTGTTTGGGAGGTTGCCTTCTTCTTGCGCCTATAATTCATAAGTAAGTTAATCTGCGGAATGTGCAAAAAATATCATCGGTAAATTGGGTCACCTGCTGCTCACATGCGGGATTACTTCATCTTGGCTGCGGGGGTGGCCACATGCACCAGGCATAATGGTTTACACTTTTGTGCCAAATTCTATCAAACCAGTAATAACCTTATCACCAGAAGTGTAATAGAAACTATACTGAACCAAACAAATAACGCAACCCTTAAACTTTTTAATTTAAATATTTATTGTTACTTTCATTTCACAGAAACAAATTAGATCCATATTCTGCAGTCTTTTTGGCATAACATGTGAAAAACAAAAACTTGAAACTGTCAACGAGGGCGCGACCAGCTGGCAATAAACAGGGCAACATTGATTTGTAAAGTTCACAAATTGGCATGTCCACTAATACAGTGTGTGACCACCATCAGCATCTGTAACTGCTATGCAACGTCGGCGCATGGATGACACTAGCCGCTGCACCATCTGCCGGGGCACACGATCCCACTCTTCTTGAAGAGCCTGGCGAAGCTGCTGGTGGTTGGCGGGCGCTGGATCCCGTCTCCGAACAAGCTGGACTAGGTAGTCCCAAAGATGCTCAATGGGATTGATATCAGGTGAGAAGGCTGGCCATGGCAAAACGTTAATTCCTTCTTGCAGAAAATCCATCGTCAGTCTAGCGGCATGGGGCCGAGCATTGTCCTGTTGAAGCAAGTGGAGTTGGTGGTGTCTAATGAAAGGGACAGCAACAGGCTGAAGGATCTCATCCCTGTAACGGGCAGCGTTAAGATTGCCTTCTATGAAGATTAGGTGGGTTTTGGCTGTGAATGAAATTCCACCCCACACCATCACTGATGCACCTCCAAATCGATCTGTTTCCAGCACACAGGCATCTGAATAGCGTTCTCCCCTTCATCGCCAAACACATGTCCTCCCATCTGCATGATACAGGGTGAAGCGGCATTCATCGGTGAATAGCACATCCCTCCACTCTTGATGGGTCCAGCGAGTATGGGCAGTAGCCCATTGTCGTCGGGCTTGCCTTCTTGCCTGTGTCAAAATTTGACCCCTGTAAGGATGCCTGGCATGTAGATGGTGTTTTGTAGTCTATTACGGACTGTCTGGGCAGATATTCTGTTATTGGTTCTGCCAGGTGTTTGTTGTGCAGTTCTAGTGGCTGGTCGAGTTCTGTTCCGCAGATGTGACACCCTGATGTGTCTGTCTTGTGCAGGTGTGGTTTCTCTTGGTCTCCCAGGACGCTGCCTATCAGCTGTGGCCCCAGTCTCCTGGAATCTTGTAGCAAGTCTGGATATAGTGGATTTGTGGACTTGCAGTCTTCTTGCCACCTCTGCTGCAGATAAACCAGCCTGTAGCATGCCAATTTCTCTCTGCCGATCTACTGTTGATAATTGACCCATAGTTCTTGGAATACTGTGCCAAATGAATCCCATGCTGCCCTTTTATTGTCCGTGAGGGGCTACACCCAACCAGTAAAGGTGCGAATGTTTTAGTCATGTGGGTAACACTGAATGCTGCAGTTGTCCTTGATTCAGCACAACCACCAAACTTTGAAAGCCTCATATCCTCGCACACAGTTACGCTTGGGCTGATTTCAATGTGGCCTTTTCCTGTCCCAGAATCAAAGACTTGGCAACCTTAATTTCAGGTGTCAGAGAATTGCGTAAAATAGCCTGCTGTAGTCACTCTTGATTCATGACAATGACCCCATGGCAAGGTCAGGGTACTCGACCTTGAGGTCACACTACTTGGTGCATTATTTTAGACTGATTTAACAACGGTTCGTATATTTCTGAACTTTAAATACAGTTCCAATGTGAAAATAAACCCAAATGAAAAAGTTGTGTTATTTGTTTGGTTCAGTATAGTTTTTGTGTCATTTTCTGTCGTGCGATCTTTCAACTTTAAAGGCCCTGTTCATGGTTGGAAGCACTTGTCTTGTAAGTATAATGACACTCACCTTCTTACGATGGTTACCAATACGATGTTGACATCTTGAGCAGGCAAAAATATCAGGTATAAAGTGCAAAAACACCGGATAATCGTTCAATGTCACGTAATCTTGTTACTCTGCCTATATCTGTGGAATAAAACCATACTCTAGGCCAGCAATCTATTCATAAATGCTCTAAGGGCTAACAACTTCCTGGTTCAAGACACAATTTAAGACCCTTCGGTGAGTTTGAAAATTGTTTTTGTTATTCTATGCACACAATTTTAAAGCAAGAAAAAAAACGCACGATAAGTGCTGGAAAGAAAGAATAAACTTCTTTATCACTTTCACGAATGTAAACCTCACATTATAGGGCATTTTTGAGCCACATTTTAAAATATATATAGTAATAAACTGCCGTAAACTTTCCTCTCCCACTTATCTACGTGAAGCTATATTTCGTCTGCCCAACACAATAATAATCCCCAAAGTGAAACACAATATACACAAAATTAATTCCGTGTATATATTTTATTTTTTCGGTTTCCCAGCTTCATGGTCGATGACTGATATAAAATGGGCTGTATATTCCCGTATTTGTGTGCTTACCGAAAGTTTCGAAACACACAATTTATATGTGCCCTTTGGTGGCATCTTATTCAAAATGCCGTAACGGCCACCTTATACATACATACATACATACATACATACATACATACATACATACATACATACATACATACATACATACATACATACATACAAACATACATACATATGCCAATATCACTGATGAACTTTCACGAAGCTTTATTAGATACCGTTACAACTCTTCTTACCCAACTTACCTTTAACGAATATATGTAAGCTTTCAAGTGGAGGGGCTGCAGTCCTCCCCTATATATATCATTAGTTAACTAAAATATTTCTCTTGACCAAATCCTTTTTCCAATCCATACACATTTAAACATTTAAATTCTTTGACATTTCTCTTCAGGGCTATGCAGGACTGGAGCCAAATATGTTAAATAAGGTAAAGTAATTAATTTTACTATGTAAATTCTACCAATAAATGACAGATTTGTACTCTGCCAAATATCTAGAATTTGTTTAATTTTTGACATATAATCTCGGAAATTGAGAAAAATTGTATTTTAATCGTCGCTAAAAATTTTAACATTGAGAATAGTTGTTACATCTGTCCATTTCATTGTAGAATCATCCAATAATATTTCTCCACATTTTTTACCTTTGCGCATTCTTAATATTTCTGTTGTATCACTGTAAATCTGCAAAATGTCTTATAGTTGAAGTAGTATTGCCAGCATATCGACTTATCTGGAATGCTTGATCTAAAATGTAATACTGTTAATATTCATTTTTTTCTAATTTCATTTGCTAATAGTTCTGTGCAAAGAACAAACACGTACAGGGGAGAGTGGAAATCGTTTTCGGATTTCTCTGTCCAATAAAAATGTTTCAAAAGCTCAGCTAATATTTTTAATAATATAATTCGTGATGTTTGTATGCAGTATTCTAAGCTATCTCTTTATATTTGTGGCTGATTTACTGCATCTAAACATCTATGTACACAATTGCACTCTAAACAATCAAATGTCCTCTCAAAATCTGTGTAGATTGTCTACTCTTAACAGTCAAATGCTTTCTCAAAATCTACAGCCATTTAAAAACCAGGAATGTCTAGCATTTTATTATTGTTCTCTCCCATAAGACGACCTTAAAGAAAGCTAGTCTGATCTGAATGAATCATTATTTGACATCACTTTTTAACTTTATAAAGCTACAGTTTTTGGATATTATTTTGTTACCTACTTGGAACAGTGACAACGGTCATCCAATATTTTAAATAAAAAGTATCTTTATGTTTTTGGCAAAAGTGTCAATATTCCCGTGTCTTAAGTATTTTAAGTTCTTTTTAAAATATCTCTTTGTTTGCTTTCATTAAAGTGGCTCAAATTCCAAAACATTTTGTTGAATTAAACAGGTCGACCGTCTGAACTAGAAATTTTGTTTTCCATACTTTTAATTCTATTGACCATCTCTTCCTCTGTTGTTGGTCCACCTAAATTCTCATTGTCTGTTTGTTTGTTTGTTTGTTTGTTTGTTTGTTTTGTTTTTTTTTTTGTTTTGTTTTTTGTTTTTTTTTCTTTGTATTTTTTTTTGTTTGTTTGTTTTTGTTTTTTTGGATATTGAAGACTCCCTTGCAGAAAACAGTCAGCTTTCTGTAAATTAATATGAGCTCGTTTTGATGTGTGCACGTTTTAGCTCAGGAGCTTGCCAGCCACCTCCCGCTTATAGCACGGCTAATTGTCTGTAGTCCATCCGTCCATCTTAGAGTCGTCCTTTCACAATTCACAGTTTGACTTCTTAAAAAACTGTCCGCCAAATTCAGGTCAGACTTGATGAGTATGTACCTCGTGTAGGACTTTAAAGATATTCCTGTCTAAAAGCGCTGCATCAAGTGCTTCAAAATTGCATAGGGACACTTCTTGGGACCCATACACCTCAAGTTGTTCAACAGGTGGCTCTAAGATTTTTGTCTATTTTTTTAACGAAATTTTGAGTGTTCTGCTATTTTCTGCTTCTTTTCGAATACCTTCACTCATATTGTTCTGAAACTCGGTGGAAATGTACCTTGTGGGAAGTTGAAACAAAGTATTTGCCAGGCGATGATACTCTGGATCCCTGATTTTGAACGACATCTATAATTCGGACACCAGTTGGTTAATGCATGCATTTCTACTGATCACCATGTAAGTCTAGAGGGATTTCAATGGAAACTCACATTTGTGACTTTTCCAAAACCAACATCCAGATTCACTTCAAACATGTTTTTCCTTTTTTTTCAACTTCTCCAAAATAGTCACTCAAATTGTAATATTGTACATTCATACATTCTTCAAAAATATTATCATCAATGTAAGAAGCGTGCTCGCCTATTAATGCCAGTCTTTGATCGTTTATCATAAAATCCAAAATAATGTATCTTTCAAGATTATCAACTATTCTGTTATGTAGGTATAATTATACTGTAGGTATTTTTAATATTACATGTTTTTGTCCCAAGTCATATGAAAAGAACATTGTGTAGCCTTATTCGTTGGCCCATTGTTTCTCACATTTAATGGTGTTATGCATCTCTTGTAACATAACACTTGAGAAAAATTCCCACATTCATAAATTTCAACCTTACAATGGCAGCAAAGCAAAATACTGCAAAAGTCAGAGATTCAAGAATCACCAAAACATTAATATTCAGCTGTCAATACCAATGTGAAGAAGCAAGTTGCTCTCCTGATTTGAGACTGGCAGTCACCCACAAAAGGCAACTGGTGGTCTTAAACCGGTCCTGTCAATCTGTATAATATTTTCCTTCAGGTACAACCCTCAGTTTCCTCCAAAAGGTATAAGCCCAACCACTTATAGCCAACATTTATCACTTGTGCATAAGATAAAAGGAGACATGGTAGGCCTGCCACTTTCTGGTATTTGCCCATCAGCTGAGCTGACAGAAAAAGATGAAAGTATGCCAACTTATAACTTTCATGGATCCGGAACATTACAACAACGCTCTGTTTAATCTGCCATTGTCTGTATTAAACTCGATGGAACATTTGCAAGTTATAAAATTGGTATGTGGTCTCTTTTTTCCTGCTGTGTCGACTACTTTATATATTATTATAAGGAAAAACTATCAAAAACTGAAATCCAATGATACTCAGTTATCAAACGTTCGAACTAGAATTTGGAAGCATGCTTGTAAAAATAAACATGCCTCTCACTAATGTTTGTTATTGGGTTGGAGGTACTCCATCAGTTTCCAACCAGCAAGGTTGTATAAATTATGACTAAAATTATGTTCCTCACAATTGCTAACTCCAGTACTCCTTAGTGGGCTATAATATCGTCAAGACCCATGACTCCAAGATTTGGGTCAATTGGAAACTAAAGAAACTCCTGTGGTAAAGCCATTTGTGGCTGTTTGAGTCACGGATTTATTTGTCTATTCTAATATGATAATTTTTAAGAACTTGAATCAATCAATTAATTAATTAATCAATCCATCAATCAAACACAACTTTTTATACCCGAGACATCTGGTCTCTATTTCTGAAAAGTAACAAAGGTGGTCTCTCAATCAATACTCATCTCTTTGTTAACTGCTTACTCCAAACTGGAGACAGCTATTTTATATCACCTGATAACAAAACTCATCAGCTTATAATGTATCCACCTTTCATGTTAAATACCGTGAAATTTAATTTCATCTGACCTGTCACATGAAATTAAATTTCAGGATAATACGAGCTCAATTTTATCCAGCAAAGTCTCCAGAATTGCGTGTTGCACCAACCATGATTCATGCAATCTTTATGTGTCATAAGATTACTGTCTATCACATAAGGTAGTAATGAATAATTTGCTTCAGGCCTTATATGCTCATACGAATACTTTGACTCGAGCGTATGATTAGCTTGCTGTACAGCTTTATTTCTTACATTTTCTTACCAAAGATATAAGAAAATAAAAGAACGCTAATATTATTAAACCTCTACCAATTTTGCCTGAATTTTTTCTCTGAAAGTTTCTTTCTGCCCACATTTTACCTCTACCTACCATGACATTGTGTACTTTTGCCATTTGCCACTGGCAGATACGGAAGCACACTGATATGGTACATTCATATGTGTGTTCATATATTAATATCTTTGCTATAACTATGCTTCACTCCTGTGTCTCTAGCAGATGTAAAAACAATGTAGTGGGATACCGTCATGTTCAATATCAAATCTTGATGTCCGAACTCTTAGTATACAGTGAAATCTACCTGTTAAGACCACCTAGGATAAACAAAAAATGGGTCTGTAAATTGGGGGTTTAATATAGAAATGGCCTCTTTATGGAGGCAGACTTAATTGGAGACTATACTGTAGTTAACATGCATTTAGGGAAAATTTCCTATGGAGCTGCCATTCACATTTTTTCTAGTTT